>BMAO01035351.1:23012-61755 GCA_019973975.1 Trichonephila clavata | reverse complement strand
AACATGTGTTTAAAGTAATATTAAATACTGAAACTTAAAGGAAAGGAAATTATTTGGAAGGAAAACCAGAAAAAAATTAATTCATAAATTAATTTACGTCACACTAGCTTAGAATATCAGGGGTTTTTTTCACTCAATTTTAACTAGTTTTAATTCAGTAAAATATTTTTTATGTTTTTAAGAGTATTAAATTTTTGCATTTTGCTTTACTTTGTTTTGATGAGTTTGTAAGTTTTTACTACACCAGTTATAATCATCTTGTAAAATAACGGGATAGAATTTATTTAAAAATGTAAGCTGCAGTCGACATTTTTTCCCATTTGAAAATCTTTTGTTAAATGATTTAAAATGTAATATTTTGAATACTTTTTCATTTTTAACACAGATTTTTATTACAAATTTTCTTCCTTTTTAGACGTATTTAAAACATGATAAATAGTTTCTAATAATTTTATACATTTTAGAAATCCCCAATATGATATTTTTAAAAATCAAGCAAAAGTTAAAATTTATTAATTGTTTCTGTAAAATTTATAATCAAATCCATATTTTATTAAACATCATTCTTGACTACTTGAAAATATTTTTATAAATTAAAAAAGTTATAAAGTTTGTAACTAAAAAAAAACAATTGTAAATTAAATTGAGACTAAAGGATACTGTTTGAATTTCTGTCAGTTATACCAAAATATTAGTTATTAGTTATACCTATTCTATAATGATACTTTTAAATTTGAATTTCGCTTTTAAAGTATTTTTATTATGTATATAATAAATTTAGAAATTTCAAAAGAAAGTAACAATTTTTTTTTCAAATTTTAAAGGATTTTATACTTGAAATTCTATAGAGATAAATAATATTAGATACCAGGTAAAGAATAAACACATATTGTTTCCTTTTCATGTTAGATTTTATCTTGACTATTCCAATTAAAATACGAGTTTGTACGGTGAGTTCACATTCAATATTAAGAAAATTGTTATTATGAGGTCTAAATAAAATACAGTTCAAAAATTACTGTAAAACTCATTTGTGTGTCTTTTTTGAGCGCATAATATGCTTATATAAGAGTGAAGTTCAAATTCTTTAGAATTATAAAATATATTATATTTATTTAAAACTAAATTGCAGGTTTGATGCTGGCTACAAGATATAAATCGCATCAGAAAAGATAAAATTCCTATAAAATATACCAATCTGTTTCCTCTCCTAGAAAAAAAAAATAGGAGGGTTTGATTTTTTATTTATTTCTTATTTTTACTGAAATATTCTTTGACATATCGTTCAATACCAGTTTAATAAATTACCTATAATACTATCTATTCATAGATCAACAAAACATTTCGATAAATCCTCCTTTATATAAATTTCACATCGTAAATAGTTTCAATACTTCCAGTCTAGATTAATTTCAACAGGAAACCCAGACAAACTTTAAAGGGAAACAGTCACTCGAAATTTTAACAAAAATTCAAGAAAATTTTCATTTGGATTTAGAGAGAGGAAAAATTTTTAATCAGAAGTGAAATCTGAGTCACATATTTTCAAATACATATTTCCCCCTTCTTCCACCTAAAATATCAAACGCAAAATCTTTATTTGCTGCTTATAAGTTTCATAAAATCAGAAATAAGCATAAAATAACACATTAAATAATAAGTATTTTTTCCAAAATACAATGGGTAAGAAAAAACAGAAGATCCTTAATCAGATTATTTCTTTATCTAAAAAAGTTATAAATGAGAAATACGGTATACTGGGGATAATTTTAATAAACCAAAGAAGTAATACTGCAATAGCCATTTATATTTATATCTCATCTCATTTCTCTTTTACTTATAAAAAAACCCACCATAAATATTTAAACTGAATGAATCAAAGATAAAATTCGCTAAAGATTATTTTAACTCACTTCATACATCTAATGAATAAATGGAATTTCAAATAAAAAGCATTGAAATAATTACATTTCTTTCAAAATAAATTATTTTTAATGGTTGTTCATTTTTTAAAGTACTCGTACAAGACATTTGAAAATCTCCTCTAATAAGTAGAAACGCATATAAAGCTCTATTCTTCAACAAATTTACTACTACAAGCAAAAATAGATAGACTAACTACTTTAGTTAATAAAACTTACAAGCAAAATAGTAAGACCTGTCATAATAATTTTTATCATAAAATGTTCCAAGAAAGATATTACTTTCCCATCAAAAAAATAAGGTTTTTTTTTACTCAAGGGAAAATTAAAACTTATAATACCCATACAAATATTCTCTAATTATGTACTTCAATATTTTATTGCAGTTAAAACTGTGCTTATTTTTCCAACTGTTTCTATTACATTTCAGCAATTTGGGAAAATAATAATCAATTTTTTTTGTCCTGTGTACTTTTAAATATAATTCTTTTAATACCAGATGCTCTATAAATGAAATATATCTTATATAATACCACTTATAAGTAACTGGGTTTTAAAAAGCCATTTGGTCATCTAGAGGAGTTAAATTAAAAAACTGGTTTTTTCCTCCTTTCTCTAATGAAGTATAACATTCAAACAAAGTCTGATTTTTCATTTTTAAAATGTTTACGTTTGGTAAACAAAAATTTTAGCTGTAAACATATATACACTATATATATGTGTTTTTTTGTCATATATACACTACATAACAAAAAATTGATTCACCCATAAGAAGTTATCCGAATTGAACAAAATAAGTGCACATGTATAGCAAACAAAACTCTAGCTCCTCACTGGAATTGAATGCTTTATTCACGAAGTACAGTTACGAGAGCAAAACAAATCAATATTGTGTTGATCCATACTGGCTCTGATGCAAGCTGTTATCCGGGACTCCCAAAGTTTGGGAATATTTTGTAATATTGTTTGTCATACCATTCCAATTGATATGATCTAGGAAGGGTCGGATACGTCTGCTCTTTAGAGCCCAAACTTTTTTCATTCGGGAGAGATCTGGCGATCGCACCTGCCAGGAAAGTTTTGGAGAAACACGAAGACAAATAGTGAAAACACATGGTGCGTGGTGTCTAAAATTACCCTGTTGAAAAATAAACCAAGGAATCCATGAAATGGAACGCAACTCAACGGCACGTAGAATCTCGTCGACATAACGGTGTTACGGATCCCAACTAAAGGAGTCAGCCTATAAAATAAAATGAGACCCTTATCCATTACTTCTGGTTTTCGAACTATGAAGTGGACGACAATTAGATGAGTATTCTACCTCTGCACGGTTTCCAGAAAAGTGCTTGGTGGTAATCGGGTTTCAACTCAAAACAGGATCCACTGTTGAAAACAATTCCCTTCCAGATCATGAGATTTCGGGTCCAATCGGGAAGGCACCATTGACGGTGTACAACCGTGAGGGGTAATTGGGGCACTGCCCTCAGCCCGTTGAGTCACTTATGGATAGCAACTGTTATCCTTTATGTCCCGATTATATGTAGGATTTTTACTAAGGTCTCACCATGGATTGTGAACGCTGATCGGACAAACACACTGTGTTCGTGCTGTGATGCCGCTCTAGGCCAATCCCTATTTTTCAACTTTCTGTATACTACCGATTCGCGCCAGCATCCCTATGACCCAAATATTGAGTATTCTGCGATCTAACTACACCCTACTTCCTTCATTGCAATAATACAAGCTCTCTCAAATGATGACATCTATCCATACTGTTTGCGAGTCTATCTATGAAATATTGGTACAAACTACATGGGTCTAATAAAGCCGCATTCGCATGAAAATCATATCTTGGCATTGGAAACCTCCTCGGTTTCATAAAATATAAGACCACTGTTGTATTGTTTTAGAGCTCTTGCTTATCATTCATTCCAACATAAATTAATCATTCGCATGTTACATCGTAAGGTATGTTGATACGCAATATCACCCCCATTCAGAAAACTCTTGTGATGAGTCACACACTTTCTGTGTAATCTACAATATATATAGAATGAGTGAGTGAGTGAATATTAACGTCCCACTGTTCAGCTACACGAGGGCCTTTGGGGACGGTCCGCGTAATTTTGAACCATGGTCAAGTGACGCGGACGACACCTGAGCTGGCACCCCCTCTCCTAACTACCACACCACAACAACGGGAGGACGTTTGAGCTCTCGACAGATTTTACGTGCATTGCTCCCCTATACGGCGGGTCTTCAGTGGTACTGGGATCGAACTCATGACATGCTAGCCTCGGTCACAATATATATTGAAAGAGAACATGATTTGGACCGATTTCTCAATATGGCACCTTGGTGGTGGGGGGAATGCTTTTGCTCTCGAATAAAGCGGTACTCGATAATGAAAATTTTCAATTTATTACGATTATGTTAAGCCCAATTAATCTCTAGGTATACCAGGCCATGATTATAAGGGGCAGAAGGCGTGTGTAGAGAGCGAATAGCGAAATAAAATGGAAATCCGGGCTTTTCTGTTAATGGCAGAATTAAATAGAAGTACATACATTGGATATGCAAGAAAATCGATTTAGGTGTGATACGCTGGACGTTTACAAAAAAATAAATTATAAGGTGATGTGGATTCATCACCTTATTATTTACACATACACACATGAACATATACTTCTTGATTAATTGATATAACACCATTCGGCTTTATCTATCAACTTGTGGAAATGACCCATTTCATTAAACTTGAAGAATATCAAAAGAAGAGAGGTTTCTAAGCCTTGGGATATTTGTTGATGAGGTACAACGCGAATGTTATTCTATCAATCCTTATGGGCCCTCGAATGCGGAATCTTTTCACATTCTCGAGTGCGAACTTTTTCACGGACCACCGGTGCAGAATCACGGTCATAAGCAATATTGATTTAAATGTAATGAATTAAGACAGGACTATAGAGGGCTGTTATTACTAAAATTTAAGCTATAAGACTACTTGCGACAACTTTTTTTATAAAAAAAAACGCAGATATGGGGATTTTTTTTTGTGGTTTTTAGATTTGCTTAGTACATTATAAGAAAAATATGCTAAAATTAAGAAGAAAAAAAGGAAATTATTATTATTAAAATGTGTAGGAAAAATGGGTAAAAATTTACAAAAAATAACATAAATGTGGCCCATTCTATACTAAAAGTTTATAAACAAATTTTCAATTCTAAGGTGTTGCTATGGTGTTCATTTTTAAAATAACCTTCAGAATAAGAGATATTTTAATTTTTACAAAAATTACAGCACTTTACCTTAGTTATTATATGAAATTGCTTAAAATAACAGTTATTATATTAACATAAGGGACTGTAATAAAACAGTGATGATAAATCTGAAAGTTAAAACGCTTCTTCTATTATTCAGAACGTACGCAAAATATTTCACTAAATTATATTTAAAACTTTTTGAGAAATCACTGTCCCCGTTTGAGCATTTTCAAAAAAACACATTTCCAGTAAAACACGTTTTAAAATATGACATATCTTGCTTAAAGTAAGGGCATTGCTTTTACCAAAACACTTGTAGTTTTTGTTCTAGGGAACGGAAAATAATAAACTTGGTATTTTTATAAGGCTAATAAGATGATCTATAAAATAAAATCATAAAAAATATATCAATTTTTGGCGAAATTCACAATTTCAAGGTAGTCGGATACCTTAAGAATAAGACTCAAACTTTATACAAATACTTTTTTTTTTCTGAAGAAAAACTGTTTCAAAATTAATATAAATTCATAGTTATATAATGCACCTAATTTTTTTCCTCCTTCCTCATCTTTAAAATATATCAAATTAGACCAATACATAGTATCTTCAAGTACATGTCACAGGAACTTCATATTTATATGTTAAAATATATAGGACAATTATCAAACGAATAGTATCTAAGAAAGTAGTTGGTTCACAGAAGCTATAAGTACATTAATATACATTACTTTAAATACATAGACTATTTTCAATCCCAATTGCTTAATCTTAAACATATAATATTAATGTTGAAATATTTATATCTCTTCTAAATAAATCATCGAAGTTTATTCTTTTCAAAAAAAAAATTTTATTTATTTTTCTTTAAATTATCTTTTTGTTTAATTCTTTAAAATGAAGCAAAGGCAGCAAAAGCTTTTTCTTTTTTGTATATTTTTAGAAACAAAGCTAAAACGCGTCAGTAAATTACGTTTCAAGTCATACACTATTTTGTTATATGTATGTGTGTATATATATAGAGAGATGTGTGCGTGCTTCGTGTAAGTGTATTAAATATCTTCAATCATTCTAAAACTATTTACCACTGCAGTTATTTGTACAAAAACCTTAGAAAATAAAAAAATTCAACATCTAATAGGTCTAAAGTTATATAAGAATGGAATATATGGGTTTGTGGGATTTCTGTTGGTAATCAATTGAAACTAATTCATTAAATATTTTACTTCGTATTTCAATTTTTCTCATTCAATTTTTGGAGTATTTGTCAGGACTCAAAAGTAGTAAAAATAAAAATACAGAAAAAAAATTCTTTGAAAAACAGTAAAATGGAATTTTTTTTGTTTTCAAATTGGAATTCAAATAAAAAGACAAGTCTTAATCAGCATACTGTAGTAAGATCGTAAGTATGTTTTCTAGCATAAATTCTAGCGTTTTCTCTTAATAGTTTGATAATAGTTAATCTTAAACGTCATTAAATTCATAGCCAGTTAATGAAAAGTCAGCGAAATTTGAAAGTTTAATTATTCCTCAAATATTGATATCTTCCATATCTTCCTGTACGTGCGTATAAAATCTTACTATAGTAAATTTATACAGACTTATATAAAGTCAAAACTGTTGTTAACTTTACAATGTAAAATTCGTATTGTTAACTTTAAAAGACTTCTGAAGGCTCATTGCTAATGTATATTTGTACGTGTATTGATATAGATAGGTAAATATCCGGATCAGAAAGTGAGAGATTAATCCCCCCTGCACCATTTTATGATTTTTAATTTCTTATATGCAATTTCCCAAAATATATCGTTTGCTTTTTTTTTATGGGCCGAATAGTGACTTCTCGATAAAACTTCGTATTTAAACATTAATAAACGGTTATTTCTTAGAAGGTTATTTCTTTCAGAGAAGCTCTACCGAATGGTTTCTGTTGTAAAAAAGGCATCTGATTGTTTTACTAGTTAGATGTACAAAAAATTTTATTGTAATGGTTTGAAAAGAACTAAAAAAGGTCAAAAACACAATTTAAAGCAAAGATATGATGGAAAGCGATTATATTTTCAAAAAGAAGGAATCCTTTTTTTATTGTCATCACATTTTATTCGCTTAACGTTGTTCATTCTATGCAATTAAATATCATTTGGCTTTCCCAGAAGTTTTAAAAGTATTTGAAAGACATCTTATGTCAAAGATGTTATCTTATGTCAATAATCAAGTTTTTATTTCTTTACAAAAGTTAACTTTGAACTTTAAAACGAATTTTTATTTGTTATTTATATTCTTGAATATTCAATAACGGTAAATTTTTATCTTAAACCTCATTATTTTTGCTTTTTTTTTTAACCTTTGTTTAAAATTTAAAAGTAATATTTAATAACTTAATAAAAAATTTGTAGAGCGTATTTCAATTTTTACACACAATATGTACATATTGATTAAATTTGACAAATTCTTTTGACAAGTATTTTTAGTTAAATTAATGTTAGGTTGAAGAAAATTTAGTTTTTTCGCCAATTAATAAATTAATTCGTAATAATGATATTTGTTAATATGGCGGTATATATGTCACCAATCAATACTCACTATTAATAGGGCTTCAAACAAAAGTAAATAAATCATCTTCTTACTAATAATCTTCAAAAATAGAAATTAATAGTATTTTATTTAACTGCTCTTGTTTAAATAGTTTGAAATGTGTATTTCAGAGTTTATTACTGTGTCTATATTGTGTCCTGAGTTAAAATGAGAAGGGACATTTTAAAACATCCTTAACTTTAAAATGTTATTAAGAAGTGTTTTATTAAAACCTCGAAATAGTACATCTTGTAAAAGTTTAAAACGAGATCTCTAAATACTGACATTTGAGTTAAAAATCGATGAAGTTGATACTTCAGAGGTTATCGAACTGAAAAAATCGATCACTTGTCTAACCTTCTAGAAGAATTGTTTTATATAATAAAGGATGAACGTAAAAGTAAAGAGGAACTAAAGGAAAGGAGACCTGAAGAGGAAACAGAATTCGAATAAAAGAAACCGAAATTAAAAAATGAATTAAACAGGAATCATCACAGTAAAATCCTACAATAAAACCTCTATCTAGATTGAATGTTCATACTTTTAACTCAGAAGTTTAATCTTATTAATAAATAATGATATTAGTCTTTGTCTTACCTTGTTTGAACATATTTTCAAAGAGCCAATATTGCGATAAGAAAGGTGTTTTAGACTCTTTATCTAGTTCGTCTACTGTCAAATAATATGTTTAGATCAAATTGTAGCCAGAAGAGATAAAATTAAAAACAATTATGATATCAAAATTTAGCTTTTTAAGTGCTTAGACATATGAAATATTTTTAAAAAATCTCTGTAAACCATAAAAAGAGTCTACTTAGACTGACTTTGCATACCAAAATAAAAAAAATTTTGCAGAATGGATACCATACTTGGAAAAAGAAGTCCTTAAACAACTGCAAGAACAAATAGTTTTCAATCAAACTAAAGAAAGGATTACACCAGAAATGTCTCTTCATTGATGATTAGTCTCGAATAAAAACTCGGATGAACTTACAATTGGTTAGGTGACTATTATAAAAGTATGATAATTAATATTAAAAATTACGTTCTGTAACAGAATGAGGACTGGGTCAAGTCTATTTGACTTAGAGAAAATCACAATATTTATCCCTTCAATTCTGAGAACATAAGAAAAAATAGTGCAAATTAGAAGGGTGATAATAATAATTACAAGCAATATTATTTTGCAACACGTGATAGATTAAAAAAACTTTTGTATTACAACATTTCATCTGGATTTCATAATAATAGATAACAGAAGAATTAATCACGATTCTATTAATACATCTCTACTCAAGTTGCATAAAAAACTCCCTATATATATATATATATATATATATATATATATATATATGATAACTTCATAAATCCTATTTCGAAACTGGTCTCACATTTTGCCTTTTCCTAGAGCATTAAAAACATTATGTTGGTATATTTGTTACTGATTCCTTAGACCTTGAATTTTGATAGATTTTTTGGCGATTCCAAGAAATACAAGATTCTTGTTGTTTCAACAGCTTTACTAACCAGGTTTCAATATTCCCTTAACAAAGATGTCATTTCTAAAAATAACTATTTATTCCCTTCGCCTAAACACGTAACTGTATTTTTTTATATTGCATTTTTCCCTGTTCTTCCCTGCAAAAAAAACTGGATACTTGAATAATTCCCTCTTTTATTTTGGCATTTGTTAACACAGACAATGCTCACAGCTCCAGCAATTATTTTTTAATTTTTCTAAGGTCGCAACTTTAATTTTAAGTCTTAACTTTTATTTTTAAATCTTTAATTTTTATTTTTAGAACTTCAATACCCACTCAATTATTGAAAACTCTATCATTAAAGCCCAACATAACCTAAAGATAAGGGACGAAAACCTCATCAGAGATCATGTGCCCCGATGATCATTCAACCATATTTTGGCATTTGTTCAAGGAGCATGCTCAAATAATTTCCGTGTTGTTCAACGTAGATAAATAATGTGATCACGATCAAGCCTCTTTATTTTTCTGGCAACGACTATGTCATCATAGTTAATCAAAATAAAATCTTTATTAATCTTAATCAAAACTAATTAAGGTATTTTTTTTTCAGGATGAAGTAGAATTCATTCATCATGATACATTTGGTACCCTGTGACAGATATGATGAAAGACACATTAGATGATTTATTGCATAAAAACTATTTAATCTGCAATTTGATACAACAAAACTCGAAAAATGTGTTACACAAGAGAAAAAATTTAAAATTACGACATGCACTAATTTTAAATTTTTCTAGCTGGGATTTATATCAAATGACTCGAATTACCCATCTTAAGAAATGAAAATGTACTGTATGAAACTCAAGCTATGTAGATATTCTTATAGGTAGATTTTATGCTACATTATGTTATAATGTATTATATAGTATAATGTGTATTATATTACATTACATAATATAGTACATTATTTTACACTATATTATATTATATTATGTAGCATTTTATATTACACTATATTACATCATATTATATTATACATTTTATGACAAAGATAGTGTGCACCAACATAGAATTATTCAAATGGGACGAAGATTAAAAAAGAAAGCTTAATGTATCATTTGCTCATTTATAGAAATTAAAACACAGAAATTAAATATTTTTTTCAAGAAATATAGCTACAAAAGCAAGTGTGTGTGTGTGTGTGTGTGTGTGTGTGTGTGTGTGTGTGTGTGTGTGTGTGTGTGTGTGTGTGTTGTGTGTGTGTGTGTGTGTGTGTGTGTGTGTGTGTGTGTGTGTGTGTGTGTGTGTGTGTGTGTGTGTGTGTGTGTGTGTGTGTGTGTGTGTGTGTTAATTTGTAATGGTCTTGGCCTTCAAGACCACGCGTAAATAATAACTAGCGACGCGCCTAGCTGGAATCTTTCGAAAAAAATCTATCCACCAATAAGAACCTCTATCCATTCATACAGATCATGTGATTTGTATTTCCGTTTGCCATTTCGTATATAAACCGAGATTTCGGGAAAATTGGTCCTCTTCCTCTTTCTCTATTGTCCTTCGTCATGTAGCCTGTTGCAGCTCGTATTGTCTTTATTTCTTTGTTGGGCTGCCCATTTGTGTTTTGTGTTTAAAGATGTACAATAAACTGGATTCCTAACTACCAAAAGCTTCCTCTTCAATAATATCAGTGAGCAGCATCAACCCTCATAAATAATGATCCATTAAGAAATCCTTATCACTCGACACGCCCTTTGAGTTAATCATTAGTAATGTGTGGCCGGGATTACTACATATATATACAGAGTGTGCCAAAAGTTCGTTTAAGGTATCAGACTATGCAACAACTTTTTTTTTAAAAGATGGTGATATGGGAATTTTCTGTTGGCTTTAGATTTGTTTAGTACATTTTGAGAAAAATATGCTAAAATTAAGAAGAGAAAAATAAATTATTATTACTAAAATGGGAAAAAATGGATAAAAATTGAAAAAAAATATCATAAACGCAGCCCATTCTGTAACAAAGGTTTATGAATAGATTTTCAATTTTTCAATTCTGATGTGTTGCTATGTTATTCATTTTTGAAATGACCTTCAGGATGAGAGATATTTTAATTTATAAAAAAACTAGAGCACTTTATTTTCGTTATTATTTGAAATTGCTTTAAAAAACAGTGATTATATTCACATAAGGGGCTGTAAATTTTGCAATAAAACAGTGATTGATAAATCTGCAGTTTAAATGACTTCCACTGTTCTACAAAACATACACAAAAAATTTCAGTTAATTATTTTCAAAACTTTTTTAGCGATCGCTGGCCTTGTTCGAGTATTTTCAAAAAAACACATTTCGAATAAAACGCGTTTTAAAGTATAACATCTAGCTTAAAGTAATGGCATCTGCTTTTACTGAAATACTTGTACTTTTTGTCCTAGTGAGCGGAAAATAATAAACTTGGTATTTTTATAAAGCTAATAAGATGGCTTATAAAATAAAATCATAAAAAAAATTGTCAATTTTTGGCAAAATTCACAATTTAAGGGTAGTTGGATTCCTTAAATTTTAAAAATCCATAAAAGAAGGAAGAAATGCGGTTTGCAAGAAGGTGATCACAAGAAAGTCAGATTTTTTAGTGGCAAAAATAGTCGTGCCCGCATTCAATCAAAGAGGATTGTTATCTGTAATAAGCTTCATGCAGAATGCCACACCTCCATACTATGCCAATCCTGTAAAACGATTCCTATTAACTACCTTTAGTGAGGATAGAGTGATTGGTCAAAGTTGAAAGATCGTGTGGCCGCCTTAATTGTGTCGAACAAGGTTCTGGAGGTATGTTGAGCAGTTGTTATTAGAAAAATAAGTTGATAGAGGTACTTTTTTTCGTCCTGGGGGTAAATTGTGTTTCAAATTGTCAGCGCCTTCTACCAGTGATATTTTTAACTAAGAATGTTTTTGCCACTAAAAAAATCTGGTTTTCTCGTGATCACTTTTTTACAAACCGCATTTCTTCATTATTCTTTCTTCCTTTTTTATGAATTTCTAAAGTTTAAACGACTTTTTGGCGCACCCTGTATAGATATAACTCGATAAAGGGCTTATTTACCATTGAACTTGATTAAAACTATCTAACAGTCCATCCACTTATAGTGGTGGCGGATGTCCTCCACTAATATTGCTTACAATACACGTTCCAAAAGCTGAGTTGGATAAGTACTCATTAGAGTGTGTACAAACAAGCTTTATTGGAAAAAGATCTGTAGATCACTCAGACCGGTGAAGTATTGAAGAAGCATGGAATTAAGAACTTAAAAGGCACTTCGTGTGCGGTATGACATTATCCTGTTGAAATATAAATCCAGGGGTTCGTGAAATAAAGAGTAACACTAGGAAGCGTAGACTCTTGTCGACATTTTACCATGCAGTAAGGTAGTAATGTAGGAGAAACCGAATGAGCAAGTTATTTAAATGAAATAGCACCTTATACTAGTTTTCTAGATGTGCAGTGGACGTTAGCCAGGTAAGTATATCCAATGTGAAGAAGATCTCTAAAAACGTCTTCGTTGGAGCTCCATTTAAAGTGGGACAATTCAAGATTAGATTTTATTCAAGATAAG
Organism: Trichonephila clavata; assembly: GCA_019973975.1. Classification (NCBI taxonomy): domain Eukaryota; kingdom Metazoa; phylum Arthropoda; class Arachnida; order Araneae; family Nephilidae; genus Trichonephila; species Trichonephila clavata. Next base: position 48,902 of record BMAO01035351.1, on the reverse strand, counting down.
TTCCACATCGACTGTCCCTGAAATTACTGCAAACACACGTGTGGTATGCAATGGTGAAGGGAAATCCATGCAATAGCTTTTCTGAGCTTAGAGCCCACTCGGTGAATCGTCTATCGATGGTTAATGCAGCCACTGACAGCATCGAGCGAACGTTATTATGTCCTCACGTTATGCCGTCGCTCTCAATCCATCGGTAAATTCTTGGCCCTCTGTATGACCATGGCTCATCCATCCCTGTCAGCATTGTCAAATAGTAGCATCACTCTAACCGAAATGTCGAGCAATCCTGCGATTTGACCATCCTGCTCACTTTAATTGAATTGAATGATCTTGTTCGAATGACATGTGCCCATGATATTCGCGAACCCCTTTGCGAGGCATCACAGTCCACCTGGTTCTATGGAATCAAATTCGCATGGAAGTTATTCTTTCATTAACACTGGAATTTCCTCTGTGTCATACACAAATCGGATGGCTACCAAAAGTTAATCATTTGCATTTTAATGAGTAAGGTGCGTGCCTACACACAATTTCGTCTCATTAGGATAACTCTTTCTCAGTGCATCTCTTTTAATGTGATAGAATGCCTATATACTTGTATATGACATGTATAACTTGAACCAGAGAAGCTCCCAGGAGATCTTAAGGTCATAACTTTTTATAGACAATCTAAAAGATCTTATGTAGTCTTGAGTCTGCAGACACATTTTCCATTATTAATGTTTTATGGTAATAAAATACAAAACACAAAAATGTTAAATTTATGAACAAATATTTTAATTAAAAATATATTATACTCAAATATCTATCATTAGCTACAAAAATTATTCAGATAAATAGTTTTATCTCTCATCTAGTTTATGTTTATCTTCTCTTCAAGGGCTTGATAATTTTCAATGGTACTTCGTTTTGATTAAATTCATCTCTCAAAATAACTTTTTTAAAGACAAAATGCATCTTGCAATTCAAATTTTTTTGTTTGAAAGTTTACAACATTTAAAAATCATATTCTATAGCACACATTTAAAAAATCCCCTGTGAATTTTTAGATTTGTTTTAATGATTTTTTTAAGCTTTTTACAAATGAACAAATATTTTGATTGCTTGAGATGGAAAAAAATTGCACCTTAAAGTCCCAAACATTTTTTCTGTAATAAAGAGATTCAATCTTAAGTAACAAATACTAAACACTTTTTTTTTTATTTCTCTTTCAGATAAAAACTAAAACTTAGTGAAAAAAATTGTTTTAAATTTTATATTCCAGGGTGTCATTTGAATATGCATGAAAAAAGAATGATACTTATTATATATCATAATATGCAATACAGATAAAAAAAAACTATAAATTTTCGAATTTCGTACCTCATATCCACTTAATTTTTATTTTTATTAACGATTTATTTCTAATTTTTAATTAACTATTTTGGTAAACATTGGTCCTTGCTCCCAAAGAATTACAGTAAGGCAAGATATTTATAGAAAAATTATTCGAATTTAATCTAATTACAATTTGAATGTTATTATTCTTTGCACAAAAAATATTCTGTTTCTTTCTAATTTAAAAAATTTCATATGTTTTTGGTTTTGAAACATCCCCTACATTATTGAAATGTAAAAAAGGGCTTATTTTCTCCATGAATAAAGTGAACCACTTAAGCATTATATGCTCTAAAATGGAAATACCCTTAACTTTTCTACATCTTTATTTGTTACCAATCCATATAAACGAACATTTCTAGAATTTTAACTTGTAACATTACTTTTTAAGCCTCTGAATGTAAACATTTTATTTACATGCTCTTTTGACACCCGTTTCACACATTGTTTCTCTTGAATTATATATTTAAATTTATCTTCAGCAGTAATCTTATTTCAAAATTATAAACTAACAAGTAAAGAACGGAATCCTTTCTAGTCTAAATATCAAATCCCGTTTAAATTTATTATATTCGCAATATAAAATTAATGATATCTTCATTTTAAATATTAATAACTCGTTATGCTCTGATCGGAAAAACTTTATATATATATATATATACAGTGGTGGCCAAAATTGTGGACGCTTTATAAAATCGTTATATTTTTCAAGTTTGTAGGCTGTTAGAAAATGTTACGTTGCGTAAAGTTCAAAGTCTTTTATATTATTTTAAAGATAATTTACTATTATTTACGATATATTACTGTCGGATATAGGACTGCACAGGAAACATCTCACATGTGTGCCTGCTTTGACCAAGCGCTGTGACCAGTTATACCTACAATGGACACAGGAACATCGAGATTGGACCATGAATAATACTAAAAAGAATTTAACAATATTTGACCCACGTTTCAAAAAGGTTCGCCCTCTCTGGAATAGACCATGAAAGTTGCAGACTGATTTGAGCATAGTTACGGATCAGTTGTACCCTTTCATAGAGTCTGTCTTCCCAACTAATAAAGGAATCTTCCAGGAAGAAACTGTCCTGTGTCCCAAGCCTCGAGATATGTTGGAGTGGTTTGAGGAGCATAAGGATGAATTCCAATTAATGTCTGGGTCATTTAAATCACCCGGATCTTAATCTGATAGAGCAAATTTGGCCTTTATCAAAAGGCAGCTCAGAGATCAAACACTTCCATGTCGGAATATCTCGATTTTGCGAAACCACTGCTTGGATATTTGGTACAACCTGTCTACGAAGAACTTATGAGATTCGTGTCAAGGCAAGTTGTAGTTGCTTCGCAGGCTAAAAGTGGTACAACGTGTTATTTAGTATGTGTTCATAATGATTTGGCTCGACAGTGCATAAAGAACAAAAACAAAACTATCCATAACATTTCGTTGGATTTCGCTCAATGTTGTAAACAGAAATGGAGAAGGTTTACTCCAGAAAACTGGTTAAACCCCAATTTTGTAAAAGTTTAAATGCTCTCCTCAGTCAGCAATGTTAATAATACAGTAGCATTTGTGTCTATTTAAGTTTCCAAAACCCCATAAATATTTTTATCTGGGATTCAAACCATTCAATTTCGAAAGTAGTTTATTAAAAATTATAGATATATATAGTGAAATAACACAGAGAAATAAATAAGTACGTTTTTCTTTTGTTATTGACATTGTATTTAATATATTTATATTTGTTTTTTGGTTCATTTTATTTTTTTAATTATTTTATTTTTCGATTATTTTTATGTTTTGATCAAAGCAAAAAAATAATAGAAAAATATAACAAAAATATATATATATAACACACACAATATGATGTAACATTCTTTAATTTTTAAAATAGAATTTTTTTTCGAAAATAAAAAACATTTTTATACTTCCATAGAGCTCGAAACAGTATAAACTAATAATGCAACGTTTGATTACTACTAATAAATACGCAGTTTTCTCCCTTGGAGGGGGTAGGGTAAAGTGTTTTTCGCTATTTTAATCAAAACTGCTTAATAGGTTCAAGTGCAATAAAAAAGAAGTCCTTTTTAATTTTTTATATCTTTTTCGAATAAAAACGAAAACTTTAAGCAGCATTGATATTTTTTAACAACAAATGAAATACGTGTGTTATAAAAAAAACGAAAATTATTAACTATCAAAAAAAAGAAAATTATTAACTATCAATAATTAAAGTATGAGAAAAGAAGTCACGTCTTTATTTAAAAAATCGATCTTGAGAAGAAAAACTGTAGCTATATATATATATATATATATATATATATAATAAAACCTGAGATGAATATTCTCACACATTTTTATAAAATAATAATTATTTGAACTTTGAAATAACACCTCAAGTAAAATATTACATTAGATTAAACTCTTATTTCAAAATTTTTATTCGATTTTTAATGTTAATTTATGAATTAATTATTAACTTATACGTTGTTTTCTACTTAGATTATTGCACAAATCTTGGTTTAAGAAAATTATACTGTACCATCTGTAAAATTCTACAAAACTTAGTTTTTAAATATGTAATAAAATAATTTATTGTGTATAAATAAAAAAAATTTAAATAAGCTTAGTTTTCAAATTTTGTTTTAAGTCTATATGTTTTTTCTTATGTATTTCTCACTCACCATATTAAAGATAACCTTAAATCAAATACCAAACACTTAAAAAAAATTTTAATCATAATTTCAAAACCACAATAGTTTTCGTTGTCTGAGGAATAAATCATAGAATTACAACAGGATAGTTGTCTTTGAGGTAATAAATTAATTCCAAATTAAATCCTTCAGAGATCTGAATTAATTATTATTAATTATTTGAACAAATAATTCCCCAGCTGTTAACAAATGTATTCGTTATTGTAATATGTATATAATGTTTTATATCAAAATACATATTAGGTGCAATGTTAAATATGATTGTAAAAACTCTAATATGCAACAGTTTATTGAGGTACAAACAACAGTACCTTTTCTTGTATAAATATCAGCATATCCAAATTGTTATTTTTTATGTGATGTGAATTTTATCATAAATTATAGTGCTTTGAATAAATCACATCTCACGGATCATTACAATTATCTTTCCTAAAGCTGGTGTATCCATATGATTTTTAAATACCCTCTTTAATATTTTTAAGAAAAATAAGATATCTTTCAAAAGACTATCTTAAATAGAGAGAGAGAGTGAATGGCTCCTTTTAATTTTTACAATAACATTTTCGTTAAATATATTTGGGGCATTTTAAGAACATGTTCATCAAAATATGCAAATCAAACATTATGAATAAAAAAATGCCTTTATTCTCAGAAATAAGTACAATAAATATTATGATTAATTTCATGAGTCTAAAGTATACGAACCAGATTAAATAAATTATCATTTTGTTATGAATTAATAATTCCCAAAATAAACTTTAAATCACCAACCCATCAAATAGATTTTTAAGATTATTTAACTATTATAGAAAACAATAACTAGCTACTTTCTTAAGATAATTGCATAGTTTATGATTCATTGTAAAATATTATTTTTAAGACTAATTTTAATATAACTACATTTTTATTAACTCATTTATATTTCAACTAGCACAAAAATTTTAATCAATAAACGAATAATATTTCCGCGTTTATCGGAAAATATCGGTAATTTTAGACAAAATAAATCTTTTTGTGATAAATTAATATGTGTAATTAAGATATGGATTATTTCCATGTTCCTTCAATTTTACGAACAAAATTATTGCTGTAGATTATTAATTCACAAAAAAGAGTAGTATTTTATGAAGCATAATAAATAAGATTCAAACATATTTCAACACGCAAATAGAGACATTTATCAGGCCAGGATCACACATTAAAATTATCCATCTCATCACCTGAGGCATGCTCGTAAAATCACTTTATTTTTTCACATTAAAACCCTTTAAATAAACTGTTGCTTTTGTCCACACGTTGACTTCTGGCATACTATCAAAACGGACAACTAAATAGAAAAAAGGTAAACTTTTTCAATATTTTATGGGGTCATAAAAAAAGATCGTCTCTTACCTGTAATAATGCAATATATCGTAATTCTTAGTCTCCACATTTGTAGGAAACCAGGCACCTGTTTGTATTGAGCATTGGTTATTGAAATCTAATTGATGAAAAGTTATGAAAGAACTTTTTCAACAAAACGAGGGATACTACACATTCATTAAAAATTGGCAACGTGCCTAGAGAGGATCTACGCTATCTTAGGCGATGCAAACCCTCATCTGGATTCCAGCCAACTCCAATCCCATCACTAACTTTAGGGTTATAGCGAGTTTCACCGATAGCGCCAAAAACGAGGAATGGTTTCTCGCCAAGTGTTGAAAGTGCGAGAATTTTATTTTTAGCTCCACATTTTTCAGTAGCCGATGAAATCCACTTTTCGAAGTGATGCGGAAACGTTTTTTTCATGCTTCGAATTTTAATCTTACCAAATATTTCTTTCGAAATATCTGTTTTAAAATCGAAAAGATAATCAGGATGCGCATAAGCTTATTCGAAAATGGTTATTACCAATCATTAATCAACCTAATTGAGAAGAAAAAATTTCGGTGGTTTAAAACGAATTATGAACGAAATCTTTTGTTGTTAAACTAAAACTTTTATTTGCTTCAAATATTTAGAGGCTTAATTGTGAAAACTATTTCACAAAAAGAAAACTGAGAGCTCTAAGAAAATTAGATTTACGATGCACGAGAATCCGTGGAAACAAAAAAAAACTTTGATATACCTTTAAAATATCTGAGAATGTTTGTGAGAAAATTCTTAAATGATGTAAAAAAAATTACAGACAATATATATTTATGAGATATTTATATTAATCTTTAAACTTTTCCCAATGAATGACATTCTTTGGTTTTTGAAATTCGTTTTAACTAAACATATTACTCCAGAATGAATGAGAATTTATTAATGTCGCACTGTATGGCAACTCGAAGGATATTGGTGACGGATTTCATAATTTTGAGCCTCGGTCAAGGGACGAGGCAAATACATGAGCCGGTTTATGAGCTTCCACTCTACACCAATGGGAGAACTTTGAGACTCGGCAGATTTAGCGTGTATCAGCCCCTACACAGCTGGTCTTTAGTGGTACGTTAACCAAGAGTTGAAGACCATAGCCATCAGACCAGTGGTCCCCAACCCGGGACCGGTATCCGGCCGTGGATCAAACGGTACCGGGCCACCCAAGAAACATTAAATTATTTCCGTTTTATTTACTGTGATGTATTTCTCTCGGTTTTGTGCGACTTTCTATGGATAAGCACTGCATTAGACTACCGTGGCCACAAGACTCTCGAATAAAATAACAGAAAGAACAAAAAATTGAAATATTTAAAAAAAACTGATAGAAAATCTAATGAATGTAATACGCATTATTTAACATATATTTTGAGCCATTTCTTAAGTCCTTTTTTAGAATCAAAAACTGGGCTTAAGCATTTTTCTAAATTTAAAAATATCATGAATTTATGTTGCGGTATACACACAAATATCAACTTATATACTATTAATAAAATTAAATAATAATGTAACATGGGGAGAACTAAATATATTACAACATAAAAATTCAGAAACAGAAGCAGTTTTTCAATCGAAAATTAATGAATAAAAATTTCTTCTAGAGTGTATTAAGCAGTAAAATGTACCAAATAAAGGATTCTGAATGTACATAAAAATAAAAAATAAGCTCAAAACTTTTAGCAACAAAATTACAGTTGTAACATTAAAAAAATGGAGAAATTATAAAAATTTCGAGAAGCTAATGTTATTTTAAGTTATGGGTTCGTTTCTTTCAGTTTCTTTAAAAATCTAGAAATAATTTATAAAAATGGTCACAATACAAAAGGGAAATCATTTCTCACCATAAAAAATATTTATAATTTGAATTTTAAGAAACTAGAGGTAAACCATTTTCTCAATTGTAGACTAAATTAAATCACTCGGGAAAAAAGCATGTTCTCATTGATCATCAAAATAACAAAGTGCTAAATACTAAAAAAACAAAGTAGAAAAGGAAAAAATGAAGAAAAGACTGGTCTAAAATTCAAATTGTTTGGCAAATTAAATGAGAGGGCGTATTAGTTATATATAAATTATTTCAAAACAAAAATCCTTCGTAATGGGTCCAGAAAGCTAGGTATATAAAACATTACAAATAAGTTCATATGCCTCTAAAATAAATAATCAAGGCCAATTAAATTCTAGAAATGTAATATTGTGATGGAATATGACTAATCAATAGTTTTAATTAGAATTTTTAATTTAAGAAGGAGTATGTAGAATCTTGTATATACATCTGGAGCTTATGGATAATGGCAAAACTTTGCATTTTTAAAAAAGAATAAGCCTTCAGTGAACTAACAAATAACAACAGTCCTTTGGTGTCATTTAGTGAAATCATAAAATGATCAGTTCTGATTTTCCAATATATAAATGTTTACTTTCGTTCATTAAATCTGACTCCTTCCTCAGCGCGACCGGCCGAAGCGATCGACCGTAAGTCCTCAAGCACGAAATTTGACTAACAAATAACACGCCGAGGACATGAAGCTTAAAGAGATGTGAAAAATTAATGCCGTACCAAATGAAGTTTTAAGATGTGTGGGGCTTGTTTGTGAGTTATCCTCAACTGTCATTCGTAAAATTCTCAATTTATCTTTGAGTCAATTTACGTATGTGTAAGAAAAAGCCGACATATATATATAGTTAAAAACTGATGAATAATTGGATGTAAATATTTTTAATATAGTCTTCAAATAGTTCTTATCTTTTCATTTATTAATTACAACAATGATAAGCTTCTAATGTTTTTAAATGCACAGAACTTTATAATCTCGAACTATGAAACTCAAAAAATAGCTATTTAAAATTTTTAAAAAGTTTTAAAAAATAAAATACATCAATAGTTTTTCTTGCACTTTCCTCTATTATAAACTTTTTATGCCCTACATCGGGGTGGGCAATCATCTTGGCTCGAGGGCTCCATTCTGGAAGAGGAGGATACCGCAGGACCGCAACTTTTTTAAACGATTGTATTCGTTAACCAACTTAGCAACACACAGAAAAGGTATACATTGTACCATAAAATTCAATAGATTTAAGTTAAATAAAAAATGGTACTTTTTTATTCAATTTATTTACTGTGCCAATTTCATATTATCAATAGCTGCAGACATATTAAATTTTAGAATCAGTCTGATGAAATAAATGCTCACTATTCACATCTGCTACATTTTTCTTAAAACAGGAATAACATTGCTGGTTTAAATTCTTATCATGGCCCGCAAGTTAATCTCAACCAACTTACGTCTATATTTACTCTTGTTGATCTTCAAGAAAGAAAAGCTTTACTCACAGATATATGTCAAACCAAATACAGAGAACGTTTTCTGTCTATTTAGTTTTCTGACTGTATTGGCTACCGCAAAAAATGTCTTTGCAGGACACTTGTAGTACATGGTTGCTGTTCACTCCTACCATACATAACTAATAGTCGCGTAACGTACATCCCCACCACTCAAGCATCGCGGAGTGGTACCAGAATTCTAGGGGGAGGGCAAAGATTATGGTTTTGCATTCCTATGGATCCGCCTTGGTGCCTAAGACCTACCTTGTGGGGTGTAACCTAATATTCTCTGTTACGCTACTGATAATTAACGTAGTAAATCTAATTAAATGTTTGTAGAAAGTATTGAAAATTTCAAAAGAAATTTCTCAGATCAAACAGTGTGTATGTTTTACTTTCTTGGAGCACATATTAAACGAATTAAAATGTAACGGTATAGTTATAAAAATATCTTTCGCTGAATTATTATTTCAAAGTAAAGAAGATTTTAAGTAAATTTCAGGAAAGTTATTATAAACTTATTAAATACACACACAAAATATTTAAGCATCTATAATTATAGCTACTAGCTGACCCGACCACGCGTTTCTGCGACTTTGTGTGTGTTTTAATACGTTAATTAAATATTATTCTAAGCTATTCAATGCAGTCAAATTAATCTTCACTTACAATTTTGGAGGGTTGAAATAAACTGTAAAACAACATAATGAATTTAATTTTGCCTTTTATTCATCTCCTATTTCAATATAGTATAATGCATGAATTACTGACAAAGTTGTTAAGTAATAACAAATGAAGATTTAATTTTATAAATGTAGTGAATAACGTTGATTTTTGCAACTTTTAAAATTATTTTTATCATTTTAAAGTATAAAAATAAATAATTTTACCTAACTAATTGGTGCACAGTATTTTTTGGTAACCCGTCTTTTGCTAACTCAAATAGATTCAACGGTTTCCACACACGTGAGTATGTAGCATCTAGTTGCTCATTTGAAAAACATGTATTTTCCAAGACTAACATCAAATGAATATGGTTTGAGTTTCATATTCATTTATGATCATCGCGAAATCCAAACAAATCGGGAATTGAAGCCTTTTGAATGGTATTGGAGATTTTGACGGTATTAGAGAAATAGATCCCTTAGCAACAGAAACGAATTATCGTTTAAAACTTAAGTCAAAATGTTTGCTTCAAGAAGTGCCCGGTAATTCTTTTTATGATCAAACGTGCACCGTTACATAAACTAAGTAGATTTAAGTTACGTGTAGAATAACCAGGGAACCAATCTTCAACCGAAGATTGTGTGGTGACTTTCCTGATACATCTAAAGAATTCAAAAATTTGGTTGGAAAATTTACGGTTTAGTTTTCATTAACAATAGTGTCGACTGATTTAAAACGCATTGCAACAACTCTGTATCTGGAAGTCTATTTCATCACAATATCTACATTTTCTCTGATTAAGTAACAGGATTACAGAGGCAATAATTATCTAGATAATTATGCAGTATATCCGGAAAGACACTCTCAATCAGTTCCTTTTTTTCTGAAGAACAGTTCAGAAATTGCCTGGCTATTTCATGCATTATGTATTGGGATGAAGTTCTACTTCACCATCTCCAATATTCAGCAGTTGGTTAGAAAATATTTGCTCCGATTGATCATCATGCAAATGTACTCGCGTGTTTATAGTCAATCGCAGTGTTTCCACGTTGCTCCATATAAAAGCAATTCTTTTAAACATACGTTAATCTCGTGTGCAAAAGTAGAGCGAGGAATGACTGTTAATGTATGTCAGAAATCACCAGACACAGTAGTACGACAATAACATTGAACATTTTCCCGTTGCCATTTAAATCTTGCAATGTTCTATGTAATGCTTTGAATGAATGTTTATAGGTCATGATACACTTATCTCTGATCATGATTGAATTCGTTTGTAATACTATAGACAGTCCTCTCTTTTTTTAATAGTACACATTGCATCTTGTACCTTTTGAATGTCCAATGGCAGCTTGATGCAGAATGTGCAATTTTTCCACCATCTAACAAAGTGACAACAATGCCCAAGATACAATTACCAATGCAACTCCCTATTGAAATCGTATTTTTGCAAGGCTGTGCCTCCAAGTTTAGTTGCTACAGGGAATGAAAATCCGGAGGTGGGGCTCGAACGCAAAGCCATTCAACCTCATTCCAGCAATACCTAGAAAAGTTACGGAAGCTTTCGAAATCCAAATCCAGATTCTCTTTCCCCATCCCAAAAAGCACTCGGTGCCCACTTTCGACACCCCTACTCCTGTAGGGGGACATTACGGTCATCCGGCATTATCTGGCAAAGTTACTGGAATTTCTAAAATTTGATTTGACTCTCGTTCACCATCGCGAATTACACCAGAAAAGCACTTTAACCCCTCCAAGACTTTAAAGGTAAGCTCTTGCCATGGTTTGGGTAATAGAGAGCCGTCCTGAATTATCCGGCAAAATTATAGTTATTTCTCAGCATGAATATCAGATTCGGATTATCCATTTTGAAATACGCCAGGGACCAAGTTTTCATGATCCAAGGCTTTTAAGGTAAGCCCCTGCAGCGATGTGTCTAAAATACTGTTGACCGAATCCAGCAAAGTTAAGGTTAATTTTGGAAACTGTATCAAAAATCGGATTCCACACCCCGAAATACGCTGGGCACTTACTTTTCGTGCATTTTGGCTTACTATATCTGTTCCACAGACACATGAGTATTGTGACATTTTGCAAATTTTCCCTTTTTCTGGATTCTTCACATTTCCAGCAGTAAAAAAAGCATGGCGTCCTTAATTGAAATAAAAACTATCCTATATTTTAAGTTGGACGAAATGACACACAGTATGCAAAATTATATTATGATCGGTTGAGTACTTTCGGAGTTAATCGCGGACAAACAATGTGACACGTAATTTTTATACATAAAGATTTAAACTATCAAAAAGAGAATAAATTTGCAAAAGAAATTTTGTTAAAAAACAATTCAAAAGGAACGATAATAATGAATACTACTTGTAATACACTTAAATCGGATTTGTAGATAAAATGATACGTACTAAAACCAAATTAAAGCCATTAAAAAGGGAAGATAACTACGCCCCTTTAAAATAGCTGTACAGCTCTCAAAATAATTTTGCTATCATGTTTTGGATGTTTTAGACTCGTACTTTCTACTTATAATTAAGAATGAGAATCACTGTAAAGAGTTACTCTAAATTTCTACTTTAGTGTTACTATTGTAAATTCTTTCTAAGAAAAGAATGTAACTTTATAACTAATAAAATTATGAAAACAAAGTAAAATTTAAGAAAATTTCCGTATATAAATTACTGTCACTACTATTAATATAAAGTAAATCATGATGTATGTACTAAAACAGATACTTCGTCTTTATTAAAAGTTCAAGAAAGGAACTTTATTAAAAGTTCGAAAATTTTCCATCCAATGAATATGAAAAAAATATTTAAGTTTTTTTAATTATTCAGAAACGTTATTTAAAAACCCTGTCACTATACTTTGTACTTCAGGGGTGAAAAATATGATGCAAAAATATGCGCCCTTAACTCATGTTTTTGAGGCACGCCCAATATATTGGCCAACAATAATACATATTAATATATGTATATATAATATATTTGTTTGAAATAAACCTATGTCTCTACGAATATTAATTTTCATTGTGGTCCACCTAACGTCAAACCCCCTGTTTGCTTGGCCCACAAGTTAGACTTTGAGTTTGACGCCCTTGGTGAACTTGGAAAATTAAAAGAGAAATTTTAATGAAGAAACTGAAAAAAAAATTACTTTGAAATTAACAAAGAAAATCTTCAAATTTAGTTATAATTATTCATCTTTTCACTTCTCTTACTCTAAATCTACTACATTTCATCCTGTAAATATTCCCTCCAACAGAAACATTTAAAATAACTTAATAAGTATCGTAGATATTGCAAAAATCTCATTTTGTATATTTCATGCAGATACATTTGATAAAAAAAAATTTACATTTAACACATGCATTTACTACGACTTTTTTGAAAGAGAGAGAGATTATTAACGTCGCACTGATTAGCAACACGAGGGCTTTTGGCGACGGTCCGCGTAATTGTGAACCATGGTCAAGTGACGCGGACGACATCTGAGCTGGCACCCCTTCTCCTAACTACCACACCAACGGGAGGAAGTTAGAGCTCTAGAAAGATTTAACGTGCATCGCTCCTCTACACGACGGGTCTTTAGTGGTACTAAGATCGAACTCATGAATCGATGCCTAGACCACTCGGCCACGATTTTTTTGAAACAACATTGATATTCCCAAGAATAGTTTACATATTTATAGACAATTTTTTAAGAATATACGTTGAAGACTTATCGATATCACTTGTAGTTTTTATATATAATTAAACATACAATAATCAATTACAATCGTTGGAGGAAAAATATAAAAATTTGTTAAACATTATTCTTAAAGGACAACTATTTCAATAATACTCATTAAATTCTTGTTAAAGCTTGATCATGCTAATATGTAATTTTAAAAAGATATATGCATTCTTTGTAAAAGAAACATGTCATAATACAACGAAAAGTTCGATATTTACTTGTCGAGAAATTGGAAATTCGAAATTCAATTATAAAATTGACTTTACTGATAACAAGTAATGTTTAAAAAATTAATTCAATTCCTACTTTGAATGGATAAATAGAAAGTATTTTATTAACGATTGAAAATTTGAACAAGATAAATATATACATAGAGTGAACTATAGTAAGAATTAAATAAATAAATATATAGAGAGAGTGTGAGAGCTATATATATATAATAGTAGGAATTGAAAAAGAAACATTTTAATGATAAGTTTTATCACAATTAGTGCATTTACCTTATAACTAGTAGTGTAGGACACTTTTCATTTTCATTACACTTGATGACATTCCTTACTAATTTGTTTTTGTTTCGAATCCTGTTAAAAAGCATGTAATATGAGATATGTGTTTATAAAAAATAATTATTAAAGATAAATTAAATGCACCTTAAATATTAAGAAAAATAAAATATAAGAAAAGAGGCAGGAAAAAAAATAGAAGCCTTTTTTGAGCGATTTTATATTTGGAATCATTAGAATAAAAAGATTTATGTAAGAGGATTTTTAAATTAGAATTATTATGGAAAATAATTTTCAAAGTTCTGATATTCGAAATGAGGCTTATAAACCTTCTAAAAAGTTTCAGAAGTTACCCAAATATAAGGGCATAAAAATATTTTTCCGAATAATATATGTCGGAAATATATAGAGAGACATATTTCATACTTCTTACAACAGAAGCAAGAATTATGAGCTTCATAAAAAAAAAATAGAGATAACTTCAAAAGGTAGATTGTCAATATAAATGCCTATATGTGCATTATATACTTTCACGCAAAAATAAAATAACATAAAATAAAATTATATAATATAAATGCTTTTCATATTGATCGTATAAAGTAGCTTCTGTGTAAAGGGTTGCTGTAATCAGAAGTAAAGGGGGAGGGGATTGCATATGATTTATCAATGGTAAAAATAATAATACATGTTTTGTGAATACGTTCTCTAGAATTTTTTATGAGTATATAATATATCTTATGATATATGTGTTTAGACTTATATATCATTAGATATTCTTATGATATATTATAAAAACATATGCTTATGATTCTGTTATAGCAATACTGCCCAACCTTTTTATCGCCGCGGACCGGGCAACATTTGATAATTTTTCTACGGGGAAAGTGAAGTTGATTGTTTATATTTTCTATTGCTTTGATTTAGTAGTTTTAATCTGATTGTATTCAAATATGCGTTCAAAATAAAATACAGTTACACCAAAAAGTGAATATAAAATGATATAACGGAATATAAAGTGATTTCCATGGAAAGTTGCGCAAACCTGAAAGAAATACATCACAGTAAATAAAATAAAAATTATTAAATGTTTCTTAGGGGGGCAGGTACCACTTGATCCACGGACCGGTAACGGTCCGCGGCACGGGAGATGGGGACACTAAGCAATAGCATCTTTATTCTATTATCTTCGTTTTGCTTCAGTACAAAACGATAGACAAGTTATGGGGGAAAATGACACCTTATACACGTACTCCCCAAACTTCCATGTTATAATTTCGAATTAGAAATAAATTTAATATTGTCTTATATCTTTTCCTTACGACAGTCTAGATATAAATCGAGACTTCACCTGTCAATTTTGGTATCCTTTTTTGAAATTCTTTATAAGGAAAAGAGAGAGTCGCATGGTCGCCTATATATTAAAATATTTTTCCTGTTCAATTGGACCAGATTACATTCCATACTAAAGACTGCATTGCTCTATAAAAACTCTCACTTAATACGTATTATTCTAAGATTAAAAATATACATATCAGGTTTTTCCTAAGTACTTTTTACGATCCTTACATTTTTATCAATTTTATTTCAGGAGGATAACATCGATGATGAAAAAAATGTGCAAGAGAATGATTTTTGGTTTCGTAAACATGTTTTTATTATTTAACTGATATATCTCTGAGAAATTTATTAAAGCACAAAATACAAATCATAACCTCCTCAGACCCGAGACAAAAATAAAAGCTTGATATTTTGTAAGAGGTACTTAAATAGTTGTTTTATTCTCTTTGATGTAGAAAAATGCAATAAATTCTTTTTAAATTTATAGAAACTAGGAGTGGAAGGTGTATCACATGTAATACATCAGGAACAAGACACTACAATCAGAATTTTTTTAGGTATTAAGCAAGATTGAAGTTTTTTTATTTAATCTTCGTCTTTAATCACACAATCCATGCAATTCATAAATTCAACATGAAAATTAAGTTTTATTGGTGTTTTAGGAACATATTAGTAGTATTATTACAATAACATTTTTTATTTTCGTGAAATGCCTTGAAACCCTTTTTAGTAGTTGTAAAGCATAGAAAAATCTTGCAGTCCGTACATTGTAGAATTGTTAAGGCCGAGAACTTCTCATTCCTGCACCTACTTGATGAGTCCTATATCCCCAATCATTTCAGCCCTGTGCCTAGCTTCTTTCTTACGAGCTACTTGATGTGGAATGCAAGTTGTAATTCTGCGTTTTGGAGGAAGCTCATCACTTTCATCTTCGGCTAACGAAGGAGTGGGAGATGGCTTCTTCAGTAAGCCGTGGATGAGTGTACTTGCAATACTGAGCCTAACTACAAAATAGTCCAGAATGTCATTCTTAGGTTCCCTTAATTCTGTCATAATATTTCTGTACGCAAGCCATGCACTCATATGTAGGATAACTCGTACTGTCCATTTCTTGGTACGGTTCTTTATTTTGTAGAAACTAATGGTACGGTCCTTAATTCGACGCCGCTCGTGTAATCGTTGTAATTTTTTACAATGTGAGGGCAATCAACCTCTAGATATGACTTGTCCTTTTTCAACCACTTTTTGCATTTTGTGATGGGAGTTTTCCCATGCTCACTGGACATCAGCAAAACAACTTTATTGTCAAACTATTTCACAAGGAAAATTTTTGATTCCCCAACACAGCTAAGTCTATTGACCCTCGACCTTCTCGTCTTATTTCTGAATCTAACTTCAATTTCGGAACTTTATTTTTCATAAGAGTGCCAGTTACATGCAATTCTCTATTCAGAAGGAAGTCAAGAAGCAATTATGACGTGAAATAACAGTACATACGTATCGCTGAGCCGAGAAATAAAGAATCCGAAAGCTTCAGAAAGACTTTTCATCCCAAGTCAGGGAATCTTGTATCCTCTGGAGATATAACATCAGTTCCCTTCCCCTAATGAAAGATGAAATCTAAAGGCCAACCGTAGAGCACATTACAAAAACTTTTATTCCTACTGGGTAAAGCTTTCCTTTGGCATACTGCCACATAGAAACCTGTCCATAAAAAGGGATAATCTGTTCATCAATTGAAACAAATTTTGGCCTCTTTTTGCTTCAAGCAACGTTCTCGTATTTTATTTAGCATTGATCTGACTTTCCAAAAATTTATCTTTTTTCCTTTATTTCCTTTGAGACATCATTATCATTTAAAACTTTCAAATTGTAGCGAATTTGAAAAAACCTGTCCCTAGAAATATTGTCGGTTATGATGAGTATCCACGTGAACCTTTCCCAAATCATTTTTATCCTGGGATACCCATAACAGGACAAGAGAGCACTGCAACCTATAAATATTATCATTTCCTCTTTTGATGCATTAATACTTTGGTCAGTACGTGTTATGGATTGAATGTAACTGAAACTTGTCAAATCTTCAAAAAAACATTCGTCTAAATATTCCATAAAATATTCCATAGGTGCAGTACTTTGATATTCAAAGCATCCTACCTCCTGAAAATCAAGTGAAACTGGATTGAACTCATCTGAATGTATTCCCCATTCAGTTGGAGCAGAAAGTCAAAACATAGATCTTTATCTTCATCATCATCATCCATCTCTCACTTCCATTATCACTTTGATAATCATCTCCATCTGGCAGTGAACTCAAATCAAACCATCGCGATTCATCAACTCTAAACTTTCACCTGGTGTCAAATATTTCATTAAAAAATACTTATTAAACCAAAAATTTTTAGGAAAAAATGGGTAAAAATGGAAAGCAAACACCTCAACTAAGGATTTTAACTCAAGAAATACCTCTATCAATCTTCATCCCTCCCCCAAAAAAAATATAACTAAAAATTAAAACAAAATTGACTTAAAAAGTATGTTCATAATTGATTGGGTCCTATTGAATCACAAGTGATACAAACAAATTTCACAAGTCCTTATAATTTGATATTTTAATAAAAATTTCTTTTTTTCTTTTTGCTTTTAACTAGTAAAAAGTGCATATACAAAGAAAAAGCATATTTAAAAAATAGTTTTATATTTGTATAAAAATAAGAAAAAAATACTTACTTCGACGACGTGCACACATCTTGTTTCGATTTAGAGACGCTACCAGAAATCGCTATCATGGGCAGGTACTGCCATGTGTTGACTAAAGGAGGAAATTATATGAGGTATTTCTCTTTATATCTTATATGATACAACCGGTCCTAAATTTGTTTTGCTGTTCAGCCTTCACAAAAAATTATGAAACTTTTGTATCACATGTGATACAAGGGAACCGAAGAGATTAAACTAGTATACGATAGAAAAATAGTAAAAATAAGAAAAATTTAAAAAGTTGTCAGTCCTTAAAAATTTTAACAATTCACTCATTCTGTGTTTGTTGTTGTTGTTATCCAAGACAAACATCAAATTCATAACACAAATTGTTTTCTTAAAGATAGAAGTAATCTTCGTAAGACCAAACTTCGTAAATCCTACACTCAATCTAGTCTCCTTCCAAGATTTTATCACAAATGATGCAAAAGTCTTTCGGGGCTTCCAACTGTATTTTCTTAGAATTTTATTTTCATTTTTTCTTTCATTTCTAAAAAATCTTTGGGTGTTCTAACTCGTTTTTCATCTTATTCAGTACGAGGTAAAATTAATTTGGATCTCCTTGCCTGAACTGATTCATTTCCTTTTTTTTTCCTTTTTATTTAGATGTATATGTATTTCGAAAGATTTCATAATTACCCTATCAAGTAGCTTAATCGTATAGCATGTACAAGGAGCAAGCTCATCTTGTAAATGTAATGCTCTTTCGCAAATGTGATCACATTAAAGTCTTTAGGATTTGAATCACCCTTCACAATAAAAAAGACAAATTCTTTTTCATTTGGAATAACCCACTCTACAAACATTTCCATCCCTTTAAAGGAACTTTCAGCTGTTATTCAGCGGGAAAACAAAAATCGGAGAAATGAAATGGTAACCTGAAGGTGAGTGAGGTAAGAAGGTGAGTCAAAGATTTGTTGGTTGTGAGTAAAGTGTGACATTTCTGCCACTTTCTGCAGTTGTTAAATTCTCTACGGCTTTTTTTAACACTTTTTCTGATATTTTCTGGTAATACTTTGAGTTTGTTAGAACGGACGCAGAACACGGCAGTTTCAATAGAGTTAAAATATTTGAATGACAAAGCTACACATCTCCATTCATTTTGTTAACATCTCAAATTATCTCTCCACTTCTTCCTTAATAAAATCTGCTATTCTCCGCAAACTTGTAGATACAGTTCTACTCAATCACAGATCATTATATCTTTTCATGAAATCTTAGTACGAGTACACGTCTTTCTCAAACCTTGCCTTTTGTTTTATTAAACATGTGCTTCGTTTTCAATTTATCTCTCTTTCCGCATACTTACAGATGAACTTCAAAAACTCTTCCTTAACAAAGAGCATGAGATGGATATTCAAATTCTTAATATATTTATATGACACTATCACATTTTCCTCATTGAATGCTCTTGGAAAAATCTCCAACATTTCTCACAAACATGGTTTTATTTCTACTCCCTTACTTTCTGAAAAATGTTTTGTTTTATCTTCTAGCGTGTTTGGAAGAATAGAGAATACATCTTTCACTTGCTTCCTAATAGTTGTTTCCTTCGTTATAGCTTTTCGTACAACTTATTTTACATTCTCTGCCTCCCACCCCTGACGTAATTTACCAATATTGCTCTTTAAAACGAAAACAAAAAAAATTCCTTGAGAATATAGTCTTTGTCAACCTTAAATTTTGTCTCATGTAACTCGCAACACCTCTGTCTGATATAACCCGAATATCATGGAACAAAACATCGATTATCGCATATGTATAGAAAGCTTGAGGAGATTTACGATCAGAAATTTAAGGAGAATAAATGCGGTTTTTTTCACGAATATATATAAACCAGAAACTGTCTTATGTTTAATTTCAGGAAAGTTATGACATTCACAGATGTTACCTTCGTTCATTCAAAATATGATTTTAAAAAAAAAAACGATTTTTCCACCACATGCAACAACCCTGCCACTTTGTGGCGGATCTATACGCGACTCATACTAACACCTTGGGGACTCTTTTAGAGAAATATTTTTCTCAACCAACTTTCACCGAAGATAGGGAAACGTGATTATGCAAATTAAGTTTATTATATAAATTCTGTATTTGCGAGTGTTGAGAGTTAGTGAGTGGAGGATCGTGAGTTATTGCAGTGCGGATCTAAGTTTATAAAAGTGTTAATTGAAGATTTCCCAGTGAGGATTCAATCGGATCGTATTTGATCCCTTCAAGTATCATTGTTCAAGGCCTCAGCAGTAGGACTTAGACTTCACAAGAGTACAGGTATTGTGAGCACTCTTTAAATAGAAATTAGAGAATAAGTTGTTAGCGTGCGATGGAGTTGAAATTGAGCTTGTATAGGTTATCGTAGAAATTAGTTGAGGGTCCGTAACTATCATCCCCGAACTAATTAGTCTCACCTTCGCGCTCTTAGATTAACAATCAACAATCTTAATTGGATTATTACTGTGCTTGTTTGATATTTTGTGACAGTAAAATAATTTGTGCGAATCATGTCGACTGATCATTCAGTTCTCCCCACACATCTAGCCGGGACCGAGAGAAGACAAGGGGGATTAGAGGGAAGTAAGCACACCCGAACATTACAACTTGACTAAATATGACGGCATCTGTGTGAATTTTCTTGATGAATGAATTCGTTGTGTCTTGACAGATGCTTTCACCAGCAGCAAACATTAGAAACAATACTTATATGATATTAACTGCCAACCTACTATATCCAACTTTCCCCTATACACTGAAAATACGACACCAAGAAGGAGAGGCCATAAAATTATACAAAATTTTAGGTTAGGTACACCTCTCTGAGTAATACAAGTGATTTAAAGTGCATAGTTTTTCTGGCATACATTAAGAAGAATGTAAGGAAAAGAACCTCAGATTGGGCAATATCCATGTATATTTTTCTTACAGGCAAATGATTAGGGAAATTTCTTTTCTTGTCTCAGTGGAAACGTGAAATAGCAGAGAATGCGAGGTCACCGTCAATGGGGATATTTCCAGGGGACAGACGACTTTACGAGAGGTATGATGATTGGACTGAAAAAGACAAACTGAACGATATGTCAAATATCAATTGACTCTTACCTAGACACGTTCACAGTGCTCCTGATGTTATGTACAGATATTTGAAGCAAATGTGATAAATTTAAGGAAATTTAAGGATATCAGGACGAAAGGATCAATTTATCTCCCGACAAGAGGTAAAGACCCCACAAGCCACTTCTGCCGCCGTCTAGGAGCATATGCAGGACACCTTTAATGATCTTATATCCTCCAGAACCATTACCTTCGAATGAGTTGGTAATGATCTGTGGGCCCATGGCGTCCGTTATGGAGACATTCACTTCCATAACACAAACAATTCTGTTTCTTAAGTTTCCAGGTCAGAATGACGTGAACGACGAAATGGATCAGGCTTATGTTCTCAGATGGGTCAAAGATAGCCTTAGTGTAAGAGAATAGTCTGGACAGTCGCAGTTGTGTAATTCACCATCACGCGACGCGTTTGGAGCACCATAGCATATGATATCAGAGACCTTCTGGTTCTTACTCAAGGCACCGTGATGAACTCAACTATACGTAGATGGTGTTCTGTAGACGGTTTCGCTTCTTTCGGGAGGAGGATGACCTTTACCAGCAGGATTATGCCCAACTGCCCACAGAACATATCAACCAATGTGCTCAACAAGATGTTTAAAATGCTTTAATGCAAAATACTCTCATCGCCAAAAATAGTATTATCCGAGTAAAACAAAAATCAGTAAATGCGATGGATTTCTACGGAAATCAAAATGCAAACATTATTATCGAAATTGAATGCTCTATTCCCACGAAACACATCTACCAGATAAAAACAATCAGTATTGCGTTGATCCACCTAAAACCCTGGTGCAAACTCTTATCCGATTGAGGATTCCTTCGTAGAGTTGACAGATGCCCTCAAGTAACATTGCTCATCATACACATTCCAATTGATGAGTTCCGATCTAGGGAAGATTGTAGATCCCTGCTCAGCAGAGCCCAAACGTACTTCGTTGAAGAGAGCTGTGCCAATCACATTACCTTATTGAAACATAATCCTAGGGGTCCGTAATACGGAGGGCAACTCTAGGGGGCTTAGAATCTAGTCAACATAAGAGTGTCATGGATAACAATCTGTGACTGCAGGAACTGAAGAGAACTAATTTAACTCTTAATTTCTTTGTTGTCGTTTGGCAACGCTTGTTATAATTTAATATTGCTTACCTTTCTGTAGAACATGGTGTTACTATGCATCTCATACGTTTTATCTGTTAACAAGCAACATTAAAATTTATTTATTCGTTCATGATTATGGAACATCGTTTTAACCAAAAGCAACAATATTTTGAACACGCATCATTACTTTCTAATATCTTTCACCAACCCATATCATCTAGCCAAAAATCCCTATGCCATAACTCTTGATTGTCGAGCTATGTGGGGAAACTCATTGCTGAAAACAAATCGATTGTTACGTTATATCATTTATATGTCTTTAATATGCAACAAGATGCAGAGCAAAATAAGGACTTTTTTATAATATTTAATCGTTGAGTTCTAATAATCATAACAAAGAGAAGTTCTTCAGGTAATTTGTGTACTGAATGTTATAACTGTTTTGTTTGCACATCAATGTAAAACCTTTATCTTGTCTTTTAATTAATGAGTGCATTTTCAGTGCATTAATGTAGCTGTAATAGAATATTCCATCAGAAACAGTAGATAAAGCAGACATTTATTAAAGCTTTTTATTAGGGTCAATATACCTCGTGTTTAATGTGGAATATTAGTAATTTGTACGGCAACACATTGAAATTTGTATTTACAAGTAACTTCCTTAGTATTATACATCCAATACATTTATAATTTCCTAGATATTTAACAAATCTGGTCAAAAATAGCTCTGGAAACTCGTTCGTTCACTGTGCACCATAATCTTAGAAGCGCTTACTATCTACACTGCACAGTGGACTAAATTTAGTATTGAAAAGTTTGCATTGTAATATGAATATTAAAACATTTATTTCAACTTGTTAAATGCGAAATCGCAAGACTGTCCGAGAGGGAAAAAAAGAATCAAAATAGTTTAGCGAGCTGGTAAAGAATATATCTCCACTTCCGTAGTCAACGGCTTATCACGTGAAAGAAAAGCAGAGTCAAACACAGCGTGTTGCAAACGATACTCCTACTTTCAGTCTCTATTATGACCAAATTTTCTCAGAAACCTAATTTCAAAGACTATTATTTTAAAAAAATATTTGAAATGAGAAATAAGTTTCTTATTTACCAAGGTTTGTTTATAGAAAGTGAAAAGACAAATTTGAGAAAATAAATTACAAAATACTCCTAATTCTTTTTAAATGTGTGTGTTTTAACTTTTCCCACAAACAATAAATGTTTTGAATTTTGATGTTTTAATTTTTCCCTGCTCCTTATATCCAAAACTAAACACATAATCAACTGACACATAATTAACTGACCTCAAAGTATATTATCTGAATGAGAGCATTTGATAATTTTATAAGTTATGCTTAAAAATTCAGATCCACATTTAGTATTAAAATATTTCAAAATCAAATGTAATTTGAAATGTAAAGTATGAAATCCTTCATTTATATATATTAAGTTTTGATTAATGAAGGTGAAAAAAATATAGTCGAATAAAATATTAAAATACTGCTAATTCTAGGGGGGAGGGGAGTTTCTTAATCTTTCTACGCGAACGATAGATCATGAATCCGCAGGTTTTAAAATTTCTCTCTCTCTCTCTCTCTCTCCTCATATCATATCTTACCCTTCACAGAACAATAGCGTTACATCATTGGTAATAACTGTGTTAATTAAGTAATTTTGTAATTGTGAGAAATTAACAATAAATTGTGAAATATTATTCCTTCATTTTTCAGAATTTTAAATCCAATACAAGTGTAATAATTTTATTTTGATTCTTTTTTATTACTTAAGGTGAAAGGCCGCTTTTCTATGGTATGGAAAAACTTTTTCGTCCCACCTTAACAATCATACAATAATCATTATCACATTTGCTCATTTTTGCTTGTGATATTAGTGCAAATTACATTACATATAACTTTATATTTCTAACTCGATGTGTGTGTGTGTGTGTGTGTGTGTGTGTGTGTGTGTGTGTGTGTGTGTGGTGTGTGTGTGTGTGTGTGTGTGTGGTGTGGTGGTGGTGGTGGGTGTGTGTGGTGTGGTGTGTGGGTGGGGGTGGTGGTGGTGGTGGTGGTGTGTGTGTGTGGTGTGTGTGTGTGTGTGTGTGTGTGTGGTGTGTGTGTGTGTGTGTGTGTGTGTGTGTGTGTGTGTGTGTGTGTGTGTGTGTGTGTGTGTGTGTGTGTGTGTGTGTGTGTGTGTGTGTGTGTGTGTGTCATGTAATAATATACTACTGTGTCTTCTAAAATGTTTTATGTGTTGTGTGCAGTGTCATTCTGTGCAATAATAAAACTTACTTGAACCAATGGAAACAAACTTCTGATAATGATAAATTATTCTATGTCAATAATTTTATACTCTATTTCCATAAAATTCGAAAGAAAAAATTACATATTGTTTTGTATTTTTCCTGTGATATTTATTTATTTTACGTCTAAGCAAACTAAAACAAACTGTTATGTATACTAATATTTACTCTTAATGATCAGAAGGTCCTGTATAAGTGATAAGCCTTCTTAGAATTCAAATTATCGCCGTTATCAAGAGACAGAGGTACCTGAGTGATCCACGAGTTGTGAGTTTGATTCTAGATGCCATGATGACTTGCTCACTAGGTGGTTGATGTACGTTAAATCTACGGGGCTCAGTCCTCACGTTGGCGTGGTGGGAAAGTTTGGAGAGTAAGATGCCAGCTCAGATATAGTCCTCGTTGCTTGACAGAGGTTCCAAGTTACGAAATTTATCATCAATAGCTCAATAAAGGCTGAATACTAGTTATCTGTTTCCCGGAAGACCAGGTCGTAGCACTAAAACCTTTCGGGTTAGATCGATTTTTTGGGCATTCCGCCACTAACCTTCCTGTTGCTTTAGAGTGCAACGTTAATAAAAACAATCAAACAAATCGGCGTTATCCAAATAATTTGGAATGTTTTTTTTCCCAACCGTGGCAGGAGAAAAAGATGTATTTTTTTTAAATAAAAAACATATATGGGGACCTTTTTTTTTGTACTTCGTATGTTTATATAACTACAGAAGTGCCCATTTGATTATAACAACATCATTCTATTATTCCACTACATTTTTGAGTTCCACACTATATATAATTTAAGATAATACTCGGACATTAATCATTAAACTAAAAAAATGTATTTTTTTAATAATTCTATTTTAATTTATATAAGCTTTACCAGATGTTTTATTTTAAAAGCAAATATTCGATTAGATTTTAAAATACGATACGAACGTTTAATGGCAGGAGTCGACTTGCCTCACTTTGCCTCCTCTAACTCTAGTGTTCTTGAATCTAATTTTTTTCAGTTTATAGCTACCGTTTTATAGCTTGCTGATAATAAGAGCAATTGTAATAATATGGGTAGTAGACCTCCTATGGTGTGGAGAAAGTATATTTTCAAAAATATCCGAATTAAAAGGAATCACAGTATAGAAATTATGGAAACCAAATAAAAATCCGTATATAGTAACACTCATTTTGGTTTGTACAGAAAAATTAATAAATTTAAAGTTTTGTAAGTACGGTTTGCTTGTTTAATAGTACATTGCTCGAGGGACGAGTTTTATTACGAGTTATTACAATTAAAATTAAGTTGTGGAAGGGGCATCGAAATTATATAAATCTGGCGTTATCAATAAGTATGGTTGTGTAACGGGTGTATTCGGGCGTTTCTACTAATCCTCTTGGGTAAAGTACTCATTTTAGCTGAGATTTTAGTTGAAAAACGCTTTCCGTAGAGGTCACTAGTCTTATGTAAATTAGAGCTTCTATTTAAGTTCTAGTCGCAGAATAGGAAGGATGATTAGATGGTTGAAAATTGAGATAGAAGAAAACATAGCGTTAGC
>BMAO01035351.1:0-20032 GCA_019973975.1 Trichonephila clavata | reverse complement strand
ATTTATAATACTTAACATCAAGTTCCGGAATATAAAAATATATCTTTTTGGGGGAAAAAATTCTTTCACTAAATCCAAATCTAAAAATAAACATATTTGAGGGGGGTTGTAAAAGCGTTTAAAATATATTTTGAATCAATGAAAAACACACTATTAAACCGGACTCTATACCAATATTAATGATATATTATTTATTCTGATATATTTTCCCTAAAGTGCGTAGCGAAATCGTGTTATGAATTTGCAAGCAATGGCATTAATTAAATGCTTCGCAAATACTGACAGGTCAAGAAAAGCAATGAAGACTTTCACCTATACCTAATACATGAAACTTGAATAATTCCAGATTTGAGGTTTAGGCATTAAAATGTATAAGGCGCATTGAATAATCTTCTAATCCATAGTGTCTTGATTCCAAAGGAAGATGTAGGTAAACAATAAAATAATTCATTAAGAAATATAACATTAAGTAAACTTTAAAATCTAAGCAGAGCTGCTAACAACGAAAATAACACGCATGAAAAGAAAGAGAAATGCTTCCATTTTGATACATCATTTATTCCTATATGTCTAAAATGAGCTGCGCATATGCATTTATATATATATATACACTCATGTCCATAAATTAAGAATAATGAAGTTCAGGCAAAGAAAGAGACAGAAGCAAAACAAATTTGACTTATTTGTAAAGTCTATTTATTAAACAAAAGGTAAAGAGCAAAAAAGATGCTATATGTTTGACATAATTAATAAAAATTGCGATTTTTACTCCCTGGAACAATTTCAAAAAAGAACCGATTTACAAAAAAAAACTGTATAACATGGTTAGTATGATGGTTAATACGGAGTATGTCTCCCGGACGATGCAATACAGGCCTTACAACGCCTATGCATGCTGAGTATCAAATTATCAATCTGATCTTGGGGAATATTACACCACTCATCAAGCAATGCCCTCCGAAGTTCCGGTAGACAGGTGGGAGGGGGTTGACGGGCTGCAATTCGTCGGCCAAGCATATCCCACGCATGCTCGATTGCATTAAAATCCGCTGAGTATGTTGGCCAATCCATACGGGTGATATCCTCCGATTGAAGGCATTCGTCTACAATGTTTGCCCGGTGAGGATGGGCGTTGTCATCCATAAACAGAAATTCAGCACCCATGGGCCCCGAAACAAACGTACATGTTGTTCCAGAATGACATCCCGATAGATGTGGCCTGTCATCGTTACACTCTGAACATGCAGGTCAGTTCTGGAACCAAGAATAATTCCTTCCCAAACGAGCCATCCTGCACCACCGTAACGGTGTCGTTCAATGGTGTTCTCTTGGTGGTAACTAGTACCTGGCGCTGTCCATATGAAAGTCCAGCGAGAATCAGACTGCAAACTAAACCTGGACTCGTCGGAAAATATCACACAAGACCACCGTTGCGGTGTCCACAATGCATGCTCTCTACTCCAGGTTAATCGCAGGTGACAGTGAGTTACGGTAGGGGGGAACACATCTGATAAGCCTACGAGCATATAGACCAATGTGCCCTAAGCGCCTGTACACGGTCTGACTTGAAACTGTCGTACCGGTAGCTGAAGAGAGCTGACGAGATAGGTCTGATGCTGTGCTCCGTCTGTTTCTTTTGGCAGTAACTGCCAAATACCGGTCCTCATTCGGCGTTGTAACTCGGGGTCGACCTGTGCTGTAACATATACTCACATTACCATCATCTTGGAATCGTTGCCAAAGCCTGGAAATGACACTCTGGGCGATTCCAAGTTCCTCGGATACTTCTAGCTGGGTACGTCCACATTCCAGTCGTACGATAATTCTACCACGTAAAAAATCATCCAAATGCTTCCTTTGTGCCATAACTATGCGGTTATTGCACTGAAAGGCTTTTACAGAGCTTGTGAACAATTTTACTTCATTGCCACCATTCCTTATATACCCCTCTCTTACACTCTCGTCATTGTGACGTACTATCCGCGCCATCTGGTAGTTTCCTGTAATTTGCATATTCTTCTTCAAGATATGTATGATAATTCTACAGGTGAAATTTTTATTTTAGAGTTCAATTTCTGTGTGATTCTGAATTATCCTTAATTTATGGACATGAGTGTATATACTAGCCGTTACCCACCCACTTCGCTGGGTATTTCATGATGTTTTATAAATATATACTATTTATATGTATATAAATTATTGATACTAAATCCTAGTATTAAGAATTTGATTGTATTGAAAAATATACTTATACCTGTAACTGTCACCTCTTAATAAAAAAAAGAGCAGAACTCTCATCTAATTTGCATTTTCTGAAAATCTCTAAAATTGAAGCAAAGAATGATGTTTGCACTTTCGTAACCCTTTACCGAAGTGGATTTTCGCAAAATCAATTTTCGGTGGATCTCCACTCCGTAAATTGAACATGCAAGCCAAATTTAAAGTCTAACAGGGAAAAAACGAAATTTTTACTATCAATACCCCCATAATCCCGTTGAGAGTCGTTTTCCAAAATAACTGTTCTTGGCGAATTTCAATTCAACAAAAAGAAAAACGCAAACCAAATTTCATTATTATAGTCCTTGCAGTTCGAAAAAAGGAATTTTTTTTGTCAGTACGCATCAGTAACCCCCTGCTCCCCTAAGGAGTTGATTTCCGTAAAATACATTCTTAGTGAATCCCTATTCAACAAAAGAAACATGCTTCACAAATTTCAAGTATCTGGGTCTAACAATTCAAAAACAGAATTTATTTCTATAACTCCTCTTGACCCCTCGCAACCCACCTTGGGGGTCGATTTTTGTTTTACTCTTTGTTACAGGAACTCTATTCTATGAAAGGAACATGCCTACCAATTTTCAAGTAGGTAGATCAAATAGTTTTAAAACAGATATATTTATCTATTACGCCCCTTAATAGCCCGAAATGAAACTTGGGAGTAGATTTTCGAGAAACTCATTTTGTAGAGTATCTCTACCCTATGAGAGGAATCTGCTTACCAAATTTCAAGACTGTACGTCTAATAGTTTAAAAATGGGAATAGTTATCTATAACCCCCCTTGAGCCCCCGCAACGCCACTTGGGGGTCTGTTTTCACAAAATCCATTTTGTAGCGGATCTCTATTCTATGAAAGGAATCTGCTTACCAAATTTGAAGACTGCGAGTCTAATAAATTAAAAATGGAAAAAATTATCTATACGCCCATTGAGCCTCCGTAACTCCACCTGGGGGTCAATTTTCACAAAACATATTATGTAGTGGATCTTTACTCCATGAAAGGATTCTGTTTATCATATTTAAAGACTGTACTTCCAGAAGTTTAAAAATGGAAGTAATTATCTATAACGCTTCTTAAGCCCCGCAATGCCACTTGGGGGTCGATTTTCCCAAAACTCATCTTGTAGTATCTCTACTCTATGAAAGGATTCTATTTATCAAATTTAAAGACTGTGCGTCTAATAATTTAAAAATGGAAATTCTATAACGCCCCCGCAACGCCACTTGGGGGTCCATTTTCACCAAGCTCATTTTGTAGCGGATCTCTACTCTATAAAAGGAATCTGCTAACCTAATTTCAAGATTGCACGTCGAGTAGTGTAAAAATGGAAACAATTATTTTTAAGACCCTTTAACCCAAAGTAACGCCCCTTGCTGTTCGAATTTCACAAAATCCGTTCTTAACTGATCTCTACTCCATGAAAAGAACATGTCTACCAAATTTCAAGACTGTAGGTTGAATAGTTCCGGAGATATCATGATTAGTCAGTCAGTCAGTGAGTGAGTCGCTTTTCTCCTTTATATATGTTACTGGCAAAGTATGAAATCCGGCATTCTATACAATGCCTAAATCTAGTTGACAATGTATGAAATGATTCCTATTTCACACATTGCCTAGGCATTCTATCGAATGCCTAATGAGAAACAGGCAAAGTATGAAATACATCTCAGATTCATTTCGAATATTGTCAATTGGCAAGACATAAAACTTGTAACGCGTATCTCAGGCTCAGAATCTGTTAGTTGTACATTGCTGTTTGTTCGGAAATGTCAAAATACTCAAATTTACTTGAACTTGATCAACAAAAAATTGTTTTTTTCCTGTGCTACCTGAAAATAGAGGAGCAAGCTATAGTGTTAGAGAAGGTGCCATGGTCTATAGCAGGGATGGCGAACCTTTTTGAGACGTGGGTCAAATTTTGCTCATAACTTTTTTTAGTACTAGCTCGTGGGTCACTAATGCCCATTTGCACCAGAGTTAAGCTTAAAAATTTTTAGCTATGTATTTTTAAAACTAAAAATCTTTAAAAAATTCAATTGGCTTAATGGGTAAAATTGGGCATGGTTTGACGATTTGAAAATTTTTAGTTGGGTTAAAAATTGTTTAGTGCTTAGTGTGCAAATGGCAATAAGTGTTTGAATGAACAAGAAGTAACGAAAATTACATACAATATATATATATATATATATATTATATGAAATATTATTTGTTAATATATACATATATATGTGTGTGTATGTATAACAAAATTGGTTATAAAGTATATAATGAAATATCTTTTACTGTTTAATTTCAGACAGTTTTTTAATATTAGGTTCATATTTCCTATTCATTTGATTAACGCATTTTGCAGTTAATTAATTCCCTGTCAAGTCCATTTCAATTAGAAGATTTTTCAAAGTTTATTGAAGAAAACAACTTTTCACACGAATATGTGGACCCAAACATTGTTAAAAGAGCACATTAATTAGTGTTTTCATTGATATAAAATTATTTGGTAAGGAATCTCAAACGTTTAGTATAATATTTTCAATTTTTACTGTGGGATCAATATTCACAGAGTTTCCTTCTACTTCAAAAAATCAAGTCTTCAAATTGTGTTTTCCACACTACGCTGCTTCAAAATTCAACTGACTCCTTTCGTAAATTATTGATACCTAGCCACATAAATTCGGTTTACTTCATTGTTTCAAATTCTGTTTTGTATGAATATAAAATAAAGTGAAATGTATTTTCCAAACTTTTAAACTGATTGAATCTAACCTCAAAAGCTTGCTTTATTTAATGAATAATCATTACATATTTTTAATTGCATTTTTTTAATGGGAACGAAGTTTTCAAAGTTATTGTGTTTTGAAAATGTTTTTGTAACTGAGGAAAATACTTCGTGATTTTCAATTCCAAATCCTTAGTAAAAATGTAAAGTTTCGTCATAAATATTTTAATGTTTTCAAACATCATTAAAAATATTAGTCTATGCTCTTGAAGTTTTTATTGAGATCATTAAAATACTGAGTAATGTCGCATAAAAACATTAAATCATTTAACCAATGTATATTGGGTCGAAATTTTTCTCTCTTTTAATTAAAAAAAGCTTATATACCTTTAATAACGTTACAAAGCGATTAAGGACTTGACCGAAACTAAGCCAACGCACATTATAGTATGTGAAATTCCCTGAATATTGGCATTCTATTTCCTCTAAGAATTGTGCTAATTACCGTTTATAAAGAGCTCTTGCGTTTATAAAGTTTGTGACGGAATCTATACGCGGCTCTACTAACAGCTTGGGGATTCTTTAAGAGAAAAAATTATTTCAACCAACTTTCAGCGAAGGTAAGAAAACAGGATTATTCAAATTAAGTTTATTATATAAATTTTGTATTTAGGAGTTTGAAGTGAGAGCTCATGAAGTGAAAATCTAAGATTGTTAAATTTAACCGAGGGTTAGGGAGATGAAACTTCGTAGCGGGCAAGTGTTTAAATGGGGTAAGCGGTTTTCAGGGGGGATGGGTCAGTGTGGACAATGATGAACCTGCTGGGCGGCCAAGGTCAGCAATTACAGACCAAAACGTTGCCAAAATTCGTGATATGAGTGAGTTCACACTCACATCAGTGGTCAAGCTGTTAATCAACAGTACTACATTGAAGTACTTAAGAGACTTCGTGAAAAAATTAAGGAAAAAAGAGGCCAGAATTGGGGAGTGATAAATGACTGTCGCACCAAGACAAATCACCCGCTCTCACGGCCCTGCCTGTAAAGCAGTTTCTGACCAGCAAAAACATTACTGTGATTGGGCATCCTCTTCATTCACCTGATTTGGCCCCACAGTTAAATATTTCTTAAAAGGAACCCGTTTTACCTCAGTTCAAGAGGTTCAAGCAAAAACGGAGAATTTCCTGAAGGGTCTTCCAAAAACCATGTTCCAGAACTGTTACCAGCAATGTGTGTGGTAGCACCTAATTCAGAAGTGTGTGAATACTGAGGGGAACTACTCTGAAGGTGATAATATCACGGTGCGATATTATGACCTTCTTAAGTGTGTGATAATATCACACACTTCTTCTGTAAGAGTACAATGATTTACTGGACCAGTCTCGTTTTTTCTGTGTCACTTCACGTATGTACGTGAATTCACTTTTTCATTCCAAACTACACATACAACTATTTTATTCTTTTCAATCACACCATATTTATAAGACCATTCAGCTTGATAGGGCCTGGAACTTGTATGGCTAGTTTTTAATTTTTTAACCGCTGTCATAGTACAGGGCTACAATTAAGAATATTTGTAATATAATAACTTGAGAAGAAATTTGTGTTAACGCGTACCTAATATACATAAACATCAATACGTATTAATTTTAAATACGCTCGAAATGGATGCCACTAAGTTCAACACTGATTCTGAATGGTACAGGCGAGCCTTAAACTGCGAGCCAAATATTGCTATAGTATCGAGAATAACAGACATACGCATGGCACACATAGGTGCCTCAAGAGGTGAAACAGGGAAGGGACGATACAAGTGCTATGGAAGTCTCTTTCAACAAACGTAACTGAAAATAACCTTACAAAGGGGCATTTTATTTGAAGAGGGCTTTAAATATCGTTATTTGCTTTGGTTTGTCGATATTTTTTTTTAAAAATTGTGAGTAAAATTATATATTTTTTTTACTTGATAGTTTGTAAACACTCACTGTTTTATTTCAAATACTACATAATTTCATATACATTTGTTGCCATTTACGTAACTTTGGAACTGTAATGATCATACTGAAGGTTATGGACTGCATTTAAAATTCTTTTGTGTCAATGCAGTGCTTGAAAAAATACAAATAGAATATAAATAATCCACACAAATTAGAAAATTTAAACAAGCCCACGTAAATAAACAAGTTGTTGCCTAGCGATCGTGGGTCAGTTAAAAAGCTAGCGTGGGTCAGTGTCTGACCCACGGGTCATAGGTTCGCCATCACTGGTCTATAGCAAGGATCGGCAACCTATGTCACACGTGCCGCATGTGGCACGAGGTACAATCCTCAATGGCATTTTGCATTACTCAACAAATTTGTAAATTTTTGAATTGTTTCAAATGCTTAGCTGTGTGGTTCGCTGAATCATATTGGTAGATAGGTTTGACACACAACAGCTAAAAGGTTGCCAACACATTGTCGATAGACATGAAACAACTGTTTAACGGCTAAATGCTCAAAATTCGAGTTGATGTTCCAAAAAAAAGGTTTTTCCTTAACTGAAATGACTTACTAGAAGTTAATAACTGATATAAAAAAATGCTACAATTACTACTAAGAGGGAATCCAAGGACTATTGGTTGCTGAATAGCTATGATGTGGAGCTTGCGGAAAATAAAAGTAAACTAATTTAAACTGTTAAAGAAGGCATCAGTACCATGAAACAGTGGTCCCCAACCCTTGGTCCCTGGATCAAAGGGTATCAGGTTACTCAAGGAGCATTAAATTATTCCAATATATTTACTGGGGTGTATTTTTCTCGTGTTTGTGCGACTTTCCATAGCGACTTTATAATTTTTGTAAAATCATTTTATAATTATTTTTTGGTTTAACTGAATTTTACTCTGAAGACATGTTTAAATACAATAAAATTATAAAATCAAAAAATTTAAAATATAAATAATCAACGCCCCACCCTCAGTGGGCCGCCGTAAAATTTTCAAACGTTGACCGGTCCGGAAGAGAAAACTGTTGGGAAGCACTGCTATACAGTATTACGTCACGGATTCCTTTTTTCCACAATGGGGCCGCTGATTGGTATTTTTGCCATTTTCAGACCTAGCACCCATTATCAGACCCAGGGGCTGATATCCCTTTTTAGTGCAGCACCGTGCAGGCGATACAAATTGCCGCCGGTAATTTTAACACCCGGTTTGACGATGTGAACTTGTTCTAGGAATATAATTTGCCAAGAGCAAAATTAAATTCCGGATTCTGGGGATGTGATAGAATTCTGAAAGAACTTTCAACCAAATACAAAAATGTTACTCGTTATGATATTGAACTGTACATCCACCTACGTGAAACTTGCCAAAAAAAAAAAAAAAAGAAAATTATTTTAAAAAAAGCTATTGTAGTACAAAACTTTGATTTTTTTCCGAATGCCAATATATTGGCACTTGTAATGAGTGAGAAATAGGATGGTTTCTATCAACTTGGAACTTCTGAAGGAATTTTAATACAAGTATATGCGAAATCGCAATTCAATAATTTTTTTTAATGGCAGTTTCATTATTTTGTCAGAATAACATTTGTACTTTTAGGAATGCAAGTCATTGATGTAATATCCTTATCATGACATTTTTTCATACTTTGCCTAAATAGCTTTAGGCATTCTATACAATGCCTAGGCAAAGTATGTAATGAATCTCATATTTCATACTTTGCCTAAAAACGTCCGGCATTGTATAGAATGCCAGCATTTCATACTTTGCCGGTAACATATATATAGACTAGCTGACCCAACACACAAACGTTGTTTTGCCATATAAATTATTTCTAGAGAATATTTTGGTAGTCAAATTAACTAACTCATTGTAAGCGTGTGGGGATGTGGTATATGACTGAAAGAGGAATGAAGCGCTGTGAACGAGACGGTCTATAAAAATAACAAAACACCAAACATTCATTTTTTGAATTCTTTGTACTTTTATTATTACAACTAATAAATTTCAAATTACATCTCTATCGCAAATTATGACAGTGTAAAAATAACTTTATCAGTCTCTTAGTGCAATGGAGTGTACGATATTTTTAGTGAGTCCATCTTTAGCCATCACAAACAAACTAGATGGTTTACCCATGCGAGAATATGCCGCGTATAATTGTCCGTGTGAAAAACACGGTGTGCCCAAATCTAAGGAACAAACAGACATCGTTTGGCCTTGACACTTCTTGATTGTCATTGCGAATGCCAATCTAATTCGAAATTGAATTCATTTGAATTCAATTGGCACATCTGGGGGAATAATAGGGATTAATGATAGTAATACATCTTCTTCTCGGAACTTTCCATTCAAATTGCTTGCCTCGACAACGTTTTTCATCAATTTTTAATGACTAATCACGTGCCATTGCACGGCCGTGGCGGGTTCAAATTACGAAGCAAAATAACCGGAGATCCAACCTTCTGTTGTAAATGCTACGGTGGCCTGCCTGGCAAATCCAATGAGTTCAAAAACTCTGCTGGATAATTTACAGCTTCGATGGTATCGCAAACTGTATCAATAGATTTGTATGACTTCAAGTCTCCTAGAATCATTTGTTGTATTTTGAAATTCAAAGCGTTGCTGTCCACATTTTTTGATGCCAAAATTGCTCATTCTGTCAGCCATTTATGATTCAAATATTGTGTGTGTATATCGGGAAATATCTGCTCAATGAGAGCATTTTGCAAGTTAATGATTGTGCAGAAATCGGTCAGCAATTTTATGCATCCAGTGTTTTCATGTACAGCTACTTTTCACTCGCCGATATCTAACATTTGTTTTGAGAATGTAGAGGGGGGGGGATCTTGAAACATTTGAACGCGCATATTTACTTTCAGCTGTACTTTTCCAACATTACTCCACATTAGCAATGATTTCAAGCAAGCGTTGCTCTCATTAGTGCACGTTGAACGTGGATTGACGTGATAATGGTTCAGGCGGTGTTTCAAGTTCTGGTAGTTGCACTTTTCCTGACGCGCAACACATCCCGGCTGGCTAGTTTTTTATTTTAAGCGCATTACAATGCGGACATTCCTCGTCCATAGCACCAATTTCCACATGAATCGGATGTAAATATTCGATGTAGTTGTTGGCGTTTTTGGTCATTTGCTCTGCGTGTGCCAAATACGAATCGACACGCTTAACTTTGTTCTAATGGTCTTTGTGTTGATTTTGTTCAACTCGTGTTTCTTGTGATTGCGATTCACGCAACAGCGCAATGTTCACTCTCACATCTTCATTATCCTATTGGATTTGTTCGCCTGTTCTTTGAGCTCTTCGATTTCGCATGGCTGTAGATTTAGTCGTTCGACGGCCCAAATCAGACCCTTTGCGTCTGGCTGCATTGTTCACTGTACAAAACACGCAAATAGATCAAATTGAAGTACTTAATGCTGCAAAACAATATACCGATAATGTATCTTTTCTCTTAGTGTTTTACCTATACCTTTCACAATTATAAATTACGTATATATTTATCTTTTAACTCAAAATGATTCCCGAAAAATTTGCGCTCACTGAGTATTACAGTTTACTAACTGTCGAAAGACACACCTGGCGCGAAACCGATATTCGACGCCAAGCGCAATAAACGGCGAAATAAACAACACACAGCGTAAAATAATTGCGCGTTTTAAGGTTTTTAATTAATATCTTTTTAACTAATAGCAATATCGGAATGAAAAATAGTTTACGTCCTATTCTCAGACCTACTGAACATACGCACAAAATTTCATAAGAATCGGTCCAGCCGTTTCGGAGGAGTTTGGTTACAAACACTGTGACAGAAGAATTTTATATATTAGATATATATACACTCAAGAGCCAAAACATTATGACCACCTGTCAATAACGAGTTGGCTCACCTTTGGCGCGCAACACACCTTCAACCCGTCTTAGCATGGATGCCACAAGTCCTTGGTAGATGGCCGGAGACAGATTGTACCAGATGTTTAAGCAACGGTCACGCAAATCCGAGATGTAGCGAATTGGTGGTCTTTAAACTCTGAGCTGCCGTCCCATGACATCCCAAATGTGTTCTATCGGATTGAGATCTGGTGAGTTAGGACATTAACTGGAATTCAGCTTCATGTTCCTGGAACCACTCAAACACAATTTTAGCCTTGTGACACGGGGTGTTGTCCTGTTGAAACATTCCATTTCCAGCTGGAAAAACAGAGGCCATGTAAGGGTGCAACTGGTCCACAATGATGTCCAGATACACTGTAGCATTCATAGTCTGCTCTACCACAACCACGGGTCCCAGAGTTGCCAAAACGAACGTCCCCAAAGCATAATACCGCCACCACAGGCCTGTGTATGACCTACTGTACATTGAGGGAGCAACAGTTCGCCTGGAAGACGGCGTATCCTGACATGGCCATCGACGTGAGGAATGACAAACCATGATTCATCTGGCCAGGCAACTCTCTCCCACTAATCCATGGATCAGTCGCGATGTTCTCGGGCCCAGCGCAGGCCCAGTTGGCGATGACGCTTGGTCAGCAAAGGCACACGAGTGGGACGTTTGTTGCGTAGCCCATACCAACAGTGTCTGCTGAACAGTGTGCTCCGATACTATTCTACTTGGCCCTGCATTGTATTGGCTGTCAGCTGAGCCACTGTCTGGCTCCGGTTTTGCTTCACCATGAGAGACAATCTCCGACGACCTTTTTCTTTGATAGCGTGTGGACGTCCAACACCATGTCGTCTACTGCTGGTTTCACCGCCATTCATCCACTTTGCGTAAGTACTAACAACTGTAGATCGCGAACAACCCATGAGTCGTAAAGTTTCGGAAATACTTGTTCCGAACCTTCGAGCCATTACAATATGCCCTCTATCAAAGTTGCTTAGATCCGCAGCCTTTCCCATAACACACAGAAGTAAGTGAAAGAATGATTCTTCAGACTCTCCAGCAGCAGTTAAATACCACTTCCACCTGATCACGTGCCTTCCACGTCCTCCAGGCGAGTTCATTACAAAATGTAGGGGTGGTAATAATGTTTTGGCTCTTGAGTGTGTGTGTGTGTATATATATATATACCGGTGTCCAAAAGTTAAGCATAAATCGTAAAATATCAAAAACATGGAGTAAATATTCATAAAATTATTCCAAATTTCTTGCGGGTATTAATTGGGTGAAGAAGAAACATTGGGTTTATGCAAAACTTTTCAGTCGGCTACGTCCTGCACGAAACACCGGTGCATGTCGGAACGCGGAAAAACCGATTCACGCAGCATAGGCAGTTCAGACAAGTTTCGAGCAACTGCTGTGCGAAGGAACGTTGTTAACCATCAAACAAGGTGAATGGTGGCAAAAAGACGCCAATTAGACATGTTTACGAAAGGAAGAATCGTTGGAATGCTGGAATCCTCACGATCACAAACTGAAGTGTCTCGAATTCTGAATGTGAACCAGTCTGTGATCTCAAGACGGTGGCAGAGGTTTCAAAGAACGGGAGATGTTACCCGACAACCAGTATCAGGTCGACCAAGAGTCACAACCCCTCTCCAAGATCGATATCTGGTAATTAGTGCGCGAATTCAGAGGGGCGGTACTGCCAGAGCAATGGGTTTGGCACTCACAGTCACCACAGGAATACGAATTTCGAGACAAACTGTTTACAGGAGACTCAATCATGCTGGCATGTATGCCAGAAGACCAGCAGTTTGCATTCCCCTCACGTCTGCGCATAAACGCGCTCTTTGAAATGGAGTTTGAAACATCAACATTGGAGTGTAGGAGAGTGGGCCAATGTGATGCTCAGTGACGAGTCCCGGTTTAGTCTGAGTAGTGATTCTCGGCGAGTAACGATATGGAGAGAACGTGGAACACGTTTTGAACCAAGAAACATAACGGAAAGACATCATTTTCCATCAAGGGGAGTAAGGGTATAGGCAGGCATCATGATGGACGGCCACACAGACCTCCATTTCTTTGTCACGAGGTCTGTGACTGCTCAAAGATGCAGAGACGAAGTTCTTGAGCCTTATGTTCGTTTGTTTCGAGGTGCTGTCAGTCCTGACTTCATATTCATGGATGATAATGCGCCATGTCACCGAGCGGTGCTGATTGATGACTTCATTGAAACGGAAAACATCCAGCGCATGTCGTCGCCTGCGAACTCCCCTAATTTAAATCCTATCGAGCATGTATGGGATATGCTCGGGAGACAAATTGCAGCCCTTTCGCACTTACCAAGCTCCGTTACAGCACTGAAGAGAGCTCTCCAAGAAGCTAGGAACCGTTTGAGCCCACAACTCATTCATCATCTCATAGCAAGTATGGTAAATCGCTGTGCAGCGTGCCTGGCTGTCAGAGGTGACCACACGCCTCATTAAACTGCAGCAGCAGTATTTTATTTAATGTTTTCTTTAATTTTTTCTTTAAAGTTCCTAAAGTTATTTCCTTGCTATGCTCAGTTTTCTTTCAAAAACTGCTACTTTGAATAATAAAATTAGTTATTATCATTCTTTTGATTTGCTTCCTTATTTTATAACCATTTTACACTCGCATATCACGTTTCCTGCCATTCTGATTTACAGTTTCTTCTTTATTCACATAATTATCAATTATGCTTAGCTTTTGGACACCAGTATATATATATAGGGGATATGATTTACACAACAATTACAGTCTCATACTTCTATTTAACAAAATAACTAAATTCGGGTGGGGGGGGGAGAATTCGCGCGTTATGAGAAAATTCGTTAGATATTCATTTTTAATATACTTTATGTGCTTGGTTCCAGGAAAAAGTTCGTAAAATTGAGATTCGCAAAATAGAGAATCGTTAAATAGAGGTTCGTAAAATTGAGGTCCGACTGTATATCGATCGACGAAGTCAGTGATTCGAAACCTGGTCAAGTGCAGTCACATTGCGGAGCATTATACATCCTAGTTATTTTTTGAAAGATTGAAATTTTATATCACTTAACATTTTACACCAGGGGAAAAAAAAGGGAAAGAATGAAATAAATCCAAAAATACAATAACTGATGCAAAAAATTATTTTTACCATAGAGTTTTTCTTAATTTAAAATAATGAGTAGACCAACAATTGATGAATAACTCCGAATTTTCTAACGATTCAGAGACAAACAGTGAAACTTAAAATACGATGCCCGGCTCTTGAGTTGTCATTTACAAGAAAAAAACATATATAAGTAAAATTTGTATACATTTTTGGATATTTACTGCCCTTCTCCCTCCCCCCACCCGTCACCCCAGAAATGTAGCATGAAGAAATTTTCAGCAAAAATTTAGAAATCCATCAAAATATACAAAACCTCTTCCTGATAAAGAAAGGTTTGCAATCCCGTGTCATAATTTCAATCCCAGGATTTCGGGATTACATGATCCATTAGAATTGGACTATTTATTAAAAATTCTTACATATTAGCATAGTTGAAATTGCATAATAAAACTAAAAATGTAATTAAAAATTGTTTCAATATTATTTAATGAAAAAAATTTTAAAAAAATAATTCATCATAAAATACAAATAAAAATAGTAGATTATGAAATTTAAAGAAAAGCATTTCTTCATTTCTTTCGATGTTTCTGTAAATAAGCTTATAAAAACACAGCTCCTTCAGCATTTCATCGTTGGAACGGCTTCTTATTTTTGTTACAAACTGCTCTGCCGTAGAAAATGCACGTTCGAATTCTTTACTAGTAGGTATTACGTCATTTAATAGGAGTATGTTCTTTTCAGGTAGTCACCACGTCTCCCTCTATTTTCAAAAAAGAGACATTTCTTTTTGAATTTTTGATGACAGTGTCTGAAATCTGATAGACTACATTGGTGCATATACCTCTTTAATAACTTTATTTAGTTCTTCTGCTACACTTAATGGTTTTTGTATATAAATTGATCCAATACTTGAATCAGAGTGTGAATCAATTTCAAGTGTTACCTCAGTTGAAATTGAAGATCCAGTTGCATGAGCTGTTAGTATTGCCATAGGATTTGAAGGGTCTTAAGTCTTCCAAGCAGGTCCGCAATTAATTAACGGCATTTAATTGAAGAAGGAACTGTGACAAAATCTATTCTTGTGATCTTGCTTATATTATTGTGTAAGCATTGCAGTGTGTGAGCCACTTAAATCCTTGCGACGTTCTCTCATACTGTGCATATATATTTTTTTTTTACATATAGCTCTTATAATTGCCCAAAATAATCCTACGTATATCCTAATCCTAATATTATAAATGTGAAAGTAAGTTTGTTTGTTTGTTTGGTACACTTTCACGCCTAAACCACTAAACCGATTTAAAAAATTCTTTTCACCAAAGGAAAGTTACATTATCAGCAAGTAACATAGGGTATATTTTTATTCCCGTATTCCTACGGGAACGGAAAATATACGGGAATATACAAACTGAACGTCAATTTGAACTAATGAAGTCGTTGTTTTGGTTACTGGCGACCGATGCTCTCCATGAGACATAGTGTTACGCGCAGATGATACGCTGATACGTGTCAAAAAAAATTTTATGATAGTTAGCTCACTGTTCAATTAAGTACAGTCGGTCGAAAAAATAGTTGAGCACCGTGACCCTTTCCAAAAATGATTGAAAATGGAAAACGACCTTTTAGGAAAGGAGGTTAGAATCGTGTCCCTTGGGGTGTGTTGATTGAAAATTTGTTCCTCTGAAACAAAATATGGGGCGCGAGAACAAAAAAAGTTTCATCCTGGATGAGGGGACAAATGAAATGGAGACTTGTCACGCTGGGCAACGACCCATGTCATGGAGGAGGGACAATGAGACTAGTCAAGCTGGGGGAAAGCAGCGACCTATAAAGTGTAGGCATTACAACGTTGGTATGTCGAGAAAAGACAGAGAATCATTCCAATAGGGGTGTTGTTGGAACATGGGAGGCAAACCATCTCACGACGTTGCCCTCTTGGCGTGGGGCCCTCGTCTACGTGAGTGGACCCTCGTGTGACCAGGGTCCTGACAATTTAAGCGTCTCATTTTCACATCAATCGACCCTTGCACCCGTATAGTATTGCGTTTCTCAGTACCCTCTTTCCAGGGGGAATAGAAAAATGACTGTGGGAAATAAAAATGTTGGGCTGCCAAGCGTGTACGGGACCCATGGTATAATGTCCGATCCGGGCTGGAAATGTTTAAATTGTGTGATTCCCTTGTATCCGCGCTACGAGGATACGGAGGAACCTCTGCATTTGAATCTATACGATAATAACATAGTGTATGTCGAGGAGGGAGCCGAGGAAAGAGATTTGATTCAAAGGGAAAAAGTCGTGTTGAAAAGGGAAAAAGACGAGTTGAAAACAAAAGAATATGAATGGAAAACAAAAGAATATGAATGGAAAACAAAAAAATATGAATGGAAAACAAAAAAATATGAATTGAACGCTAAAGAATATGAGTTGAACGCTAAAGTACAAAACATGTCAGTTGAAAATAAAATATTGAAAAATTTGTTGCAAGGAAAAAGAGTGGATAGAATCTCTTTCAATACATGGCGTTGGAAAAACAATAGTGTAAAAAGGTTGGTTCGACCTCGTTCAACCATCTCTCAACTTTCAAGTTTACTAGCAAACCTTTGAAACTAAATCATGTAAGCTTCTCTATAAAAAAAAAAAAAAAAAAAAAAAAAAAAAAAAAAATTTTTTTTTTTTTTTTTTTTTTTTTTTTTTTTTTTTTTTTTTTTTTTTTTTTTTTTTTTTTTTTTTTAGAGAGGTAGAATGTTTTAAACTTTTTGAGCTCTGCCAAGAGTTTGGTTGTCAAGCTCCTAAAAGATATTTCAATCTTGCCTCACATTCTTTTTTTTGGCTTTTGCGATATTTTATTTTATTAGCCTTCCATTGTGAATCTCACACAATGTTCCAGGCACAGTCTCAAAAAATGTGTCAACCTTCCATTGTGAATCTTACACACAATGTTCCAGCCACAGTCTGAATCAATGTGTCAGAGTTTTTTTTCTTGTCGTTTCCAAACCCCCCCCCAATGGAAGAAGGATTCCTGGTCCCGAGCTATGCTCCTTTCCATGGCTGTTCCAAACCTCAATTGTATACTATATGGAATGTCACCCTGATTTGCTTTTCATCTTTCACATTTTATTGGTCTTGCACAATGTTCCAACAATTGTGTCAGAGTTTTTTCTTGTCGTTTCCAACCTTGACTCTGAGAGTAGCCCAAAAAAATGGGAGATGAATGACTGGTCCCGAGCTATGCTCCTTTCCAGTCATCCATCTCCCATTTTTCTGGGGAATCCCTGTCCTCTACGAGGCTGCTCGTATGGGGTTGGGCGCCCTGCAGAGAGGACAGGTATTCCTCACCTCCAGGTGTTGCAGTAAACACCGCATGTGAAATACATGGCCACAATGTGTCTTTTCTGGCCAATGCATCGGACTCAGACAGATGGAACACGTCTCGGGTATTTGGAAGACGCTTTCGGCCATTTGAGTGCAAAACAGCCATCCAAGACGGCTTGAGCCAAGAGAATCCAAGGGGCAACGTTGAGGTCCATGTCGCCTCCAGGCCTTGTACGCCAATCGATACAATTTGGGAAGGCCAAGACGTCCACAGAGCTTGCAGAAAGCCCCTTGCCTTGGGCCGCCTGCTGTTCGAGTAATCACTGTAAAGTTCGGAAGGTCAGAAGAGGTGAGACATTCAAAGGTGGCAGGTCGTCGATGGCTCGGATGGGCAACACTTTCGTAAAAGGTCTCCCAGGTCCACGGGGAAAGAGCAATGACGTCGGACGGAGTGAGAGTCTGTAACTGGGCTCGAAACTGCATCATAAAAGTAATGTACTCGGCCAAATGGGCCTCGTGGTATTCGCCAGGTAGATTTGAAAGGCTTTGTCAGACTCCATTGTCTCGTATGAGGCAAAAAGGCGTCCGAATCGTGCTTTTGAGAGAAGAGCGACGCGCAGAAAGTGCTTTTGGATTGCTAGACAGGAGGAAGATCCTGTGCGGGTTCTTTCAAAATGGATGCATCATCTCCGGTCCCGCCCCTTTCAAGGTGGCAGAAAGAGTAGGATCCACGGGCCCTGTCTCCAACATTGACAATGAGCTCGTGTTAAACATTCGAGCGAGTGTAAAGACCCATCCC
Organism: Trichonephila clavata; assembly: GCA_019973975.1. NCBI lineage: Eukaryota > Metazoa > Arthropoda > Arachnida > Araneae > Nephilidae > Trichonephila > Trichonephila clavata. Next base: position 1,919 of record BMAO01035351.1, on the reverse strand, counting down.
GTACGACGACATGATTGAAGCGTTTCACGATAAAATAGTGTTCGGGGGCGTCAAAGACATTAAAACAATGGCAAGTGTCGGGTCCTTCCGTGCAGGCATCTGCACTATAGACACAATCGGAAAGATGGAATCCATGCTCGCTCAAGACCACCTGGACGGGAATGGGAAAGTGGGTCGCGAGTTGTTGAAATTCACAATCCCCGCTAAACGTTGCAAGCGTCGTCTATAAGACGACCAGCTGAGACGTTGTCTCGCAAACCTGGGAGAAATTTTTTTTTCCAATTCACCCAGGAGAGAATCGAACGAGGTCATCATGAAGAGAATAAGAAATGTTGACAACAGAGCAAACCAAATGAAAGCTCGAGTGAAAGGCTCAACCTTTTTAAACACTCTCCAATCTTTCTAAAAAAAAAAAAAAAAAAAAAAAAAAAAAAAAAAAAAAAAAAAAAAAAAAAAAAAAAAAAAAAAAAATTTTTTTTTTTTTTTTTTTTTTTTTTTTTTTTTTTTTTTTTTTTTTTTTTTTTTTTTTTAGAGAGGTTGGTTGTAAACTTTATTTGCATCTGATAAATGTTTCAAGTTTTATGTGCTTCTGATAAATGTTTCAAGTTTTATGTGCTTCTGATAAATGTTTCAAGTTTTATGTGCTTCTGAAAGATATTTCAAATGTTATGTACGTCTGAAAGATATTTCAAATGTTATGTGCGTCTGACAAATATTTCAAACTTTCCTTCTGAAAGATATTTCAAACTTTGTTTGCGAGATTTTTCAAATTTTATGTGCTTCTGCAAATCTTTTAAACTTTATTCGCTTCCGACAGAGGGTTTGGGAAACCCACTCTGGATCTCGTCATACATCCTTTGCCAACGTTTACTATTTTCGTCCGTCCAATGCATGGCGGGGTAAATAGTGTTGTCCAATCTCTAAAATTTCTTTCAATCGTGCTTCGGTGGGTTCACCGCGCATCATCGTTCTTGAAACACCATCGATTTCATAAAACGTGAATCACACAATCATGAGGGGACTCTTTTCCCGGAGAACACACTAAACAATCTTGTTCACATAACATGCATCCGAAACAGCAGACATGGTCGGACACGATCGATTGAAAAGAAACAAAATTTCAAAGCACACTACACTAGACGAGTAAATGAAATGAGGGGGTGGTAGAAGGCTTTTAAACTTGAAAAGAACACAGAGTCCACGCAGCACAAGAAGAGAAAAACTCTAGCTAGACGAGAAATTATTTTAATCCTTATAAAAAAAAAAAAAAAAAAAAAAAAAAAAAAAAAAAAAAAAAAAAAAAAAAAAAATTTTTTTTTTTTTTTTTTTTTTTTTTTTTTTTTTTTTTTTTTTTTTTTTTTTTTTTTTTTTTTTTTTAGAGAGATAATGTTTAAAAGCAAACACTTGACAGATTACATTCAGAGCACAAAATTTGCAGCTTCTCTTTTTCAACATGACCGACCCGGACAATGTGTTGAGCCTGTTATCCGACCCTGGTTCCCTTTGCCCTCCATGGGTTCTCCTTCACACCCAGAGTCTTTTCATGAGCCCCCAAAACTAAACTCTCCCCAAGACCCTCGACGACGTCGTTTCTCCTCGTCTCGACGACGCCCTCCTTATGCTTATCGATTTCCCCAGCACCACGCTCAAGTCTTTTTCCATACGCACGGTCTGGCCGTGTTGTGTCTCCGAGACCATGGTTTCACGCTCACCAACGGGTCGTCTCGTATGCTTCGGATCGCGTCGAGGCGCATAAAGTGTTCAACTCTTTACATTATCTCAATGTCGGCACCCTCTGTGTGACCGATTCTCGTTCCAAGCAAGATTTTAAAGACATTCAAGCAAAATGGAGCGCTTTCAGTCCTTTCAAACGCATCCCCGTCATGCTCTTGAATCCCATGCACGAGGCGAATGTCCCT
>BMAO01035350.1:0-18402 GCA_019973975.1 Trichonephila clavata | reverse complement strand
ATTCAAAAAGTTCAAGTTTTGTTTGACTTTTTCCTTGCAATCCTAAGTTTAGTTTATTGAGATGTTTAGTTATATCTGTCAGAAACATCAATTTACATAACCATTCTTTGTCTAATTTGGGAAAATGTTGTCCCTTCTCATTAAGAAAAATTTCAATGTGCTCCATACATGACACAAACTTATTCAATGCATTACCACGACTAAGCCAACGGACATGACTGTACAAGGGAAGATCCCCATATATTCACTTTCCATTTCTTCTAAAAGAGATTCAAATTGTCTGTGTACTAATGAAGATCGAGACACTATAAAATTAACTAATTACAGAAATTAAGCGCTGAGACGAAATTTTGGCAACTAAACTTTCCTGATGTATTATGCAATGGAAGTTTAATATTTTATGTCCAATATGATTTTCAAGAAGTTTGACGAATCCTTTTTCCTCGCCAACCATTGCAGGAGTGCCAACAGTAATTACACAAAATATTTTATTTATATTATATTTTTTCTTTCAAAATGATTTATAAATGAAAAAAAGAATATCATGCCCTTTAGTTGTACCAGACAGAGGAATCATACATCATAATTCTTCATAAATTCGATTTTTGTCACTATATCATGCACTTACTGCAAGACATGCAACAACATTCACGTCTTTATTTTCATCAAAAGCAATGTTAAATGCAACAGTTTCTTGTAAACCTGAATTTTGTTTCGCAGTTACATTTTCTGCCATTTATGTTATTCTTCTTTCAACAGTTCGTGCAGAAGCAGGTATTTCTTGAATTCGTGATAATATTGTTTGCAAGTTAGGTAAATCACTGAACAATATTTCAGCACTTTTTAAAAATGTGTCCTTTATAGGTTCGCCATCTGTAAAATATTTTCCTTTGGCTGCTAAAGAATGAGCAATGACGAAACTACATTCTGTCGCTTTTGGTTTGACTCCAATTGTTTGACACAAAAATGTAATTTCCTTTTCATATCCAGAACTTCCCATTTCTAATCAGAATTCTTAAATGTGATCTGGTGTTTAGTTTGAAAATGTCTTTGTATACTTGACGTACGACATACGACACTTTCGCTACATAGTACACATACAGCGCGATCTTTTTGTTGTTTGAATCCAAATTCGTTAGTCCAAGAATCTTGGAAATCGCGAACATCAAGTTTTCTTTTTTTTTCATCGCCATTTGATTCAATATGTAACTATTAACTGGCGCAATGATGAAACAAACAATATACAAATTTTCACAATAAAACTAACAACGTGACAAAGTTAAAAGTAACCAAAAAATCACATTGTGCATCAAACTAAATTTAACTTTCGACTGAATTCATACTCGTAATTCGTATATCGGCGTGACTAATAGAAAACATAAAAAAATGTGTTCTAATATCTATTTCTATTAGCTTAATTCGCTCCAAAAGTAAAACAAAATAATTATGACTTCTTTGGCACAAAACTCAAAAAATTACATTTTCTCTTAATATTTAGTTAAAAAGGACCTTTGTTATGAGATCTGATTGTGGGTGTTTTATTTTCACCGAATTTATTTCCAATCCAAATTATATATGTTGATAGAATAACTATTTTTGTTTAATATATTTCTGATGGAAAACGTCTGTTAATTAAGCGGTTTTGATTTATACCTAAGACATTTGTTTTTTCTTTTTCCGTCGATGCCCAAACTTTTGGTGGGTAAAAGACAAACTACTGACTTTTTTATTTACAGAGCCGTGATGAATGATTCAAAAAATTTTATTTGTGTTGAATATTTAATGCTAATAGTAAGTCACATTTAAACACAGAAGATGTTTTCTTTTACATAAAGCATACAAACTACAGGCAAGCTGATTCAGCAGAGAATCGAAAATGAAAAATAACCTTTATATTAAAATGTACGAGGGGATGAAGGGAAGACAGAACGATGTAGCTTTATATATAGTAAAATCTTATAATTTTGTAGAGTGATGGCGTGCCACTGGAAATTGCTCCGCGTGCCACATCTGGCACGCGTGCCATAGGTTGCCGACCCCTGCTATATAGTGTCAACTTAAAAAGGTTGCGGGGGGGGATCTACTTTAAAAAGAGTGTCCAGGGCCTCAAGAAGAAATAAGACGCTATTGGCCGTGCAGCAATTTCCAAAAATAAAGTACAAATTCCAGTACCGAAACGGAAAATATTAGGGCCCCTACAAAGTCAGATTTTGGCAACGAAGCCAGACCCTAAAAAGGGTCCGTACTTGGGCTTACAAGAACAGGTTTTGGACCTCTTAGAATCCTGGGCACCCCCGCGATGCGAGGCCGCGGTGGCCTAGTAATCAAGGTAATGGACTCAAAACTGGTCTGTCACGAGTTCGAGCCCAGCACCACTGAAGATCCGCCATGCAGAGGAACAATGCACGTTAAATCTGTCGAGAGCTCAAACGTCCTCCCGTTGGTGTGGTGTGGTAGTTAGGAGAGGGGGTAGGGTGCCACCTAAGGTGTCGTCCCCGTCACTTGACGATGGTTCAAAATTACGAGGTCCATCGCCAAAAGCCCTCGTGTAGCTGAACAGTGAGACGTTAATATTCACTCACTCACCCGCAATGCGAGGGAGCCACTGACAAATTCTCCCATTCTGGATAATGAATTGATGGCATATGAAAAATATTTATGATTCTCTGAATCATATAATAAAGATGAATCACGTCGCCCATACGGTATAGACGTTAGCGACGCTGACTGCTGTGCCGTAAGGCCTGAATCCCAGAGAAGGCAGGGATGTTAGTAAATGCATAGTGCCTTTGCAGCATGGTTGTACTCTAAATAGCCGACGAGCCGCAAGTCCTCTCATGAAATTGATGGAAGGGAAATAGAGGTGGGAGGCCTCTCTCCATCTCTAGGGTGTTCTCCCTTAAAATCGGAGTAGAACCGAGCAAAAACGTACTGTCACCTGTAGGGTGCTCAAAGGTACGGATAACGACAGGCGTACATCTAGCCCTTTGCTGTGATGAATTTCGTGGGCCTCGATCTGACATCGTCAGACCGGTGGCATTAGGAACATAACAGATGAATCACAATTAAATATCAACATTACATAACAATAGATAATAATAAAGAAAAAAAATTAAGACTGTTGATGAAAATACTCAGTATTTTTTTCTAAAAGTTATGCAATTTTTTAAACAGATTAGAAACGCAAAAAAAGAAGAAAAAAACTCCCAAATAAGGATGTTAAATGCACAACAACGAGTGTAATAGTTACTTATAAAAGTTAATTCAACAAGTTGCTGACTTACTTAACAAGCACGTAGAAGAAGGGGGGGGGGGATTTTTTTTTTTAATTATGTCAAACTGAGCTAGGAGGCTATTCAGTTACTTTCCAACAGAACTTTTTCTTCAAATAACACAGTTAAAAAACAAGTTTATTACAAACATGGGTCTTCGTTCAAACTTTATACTTTGCGCAGCACATATGATTTTATATATATTATATATATATATATATATATTAAATTGTAAGAGCGAAGGAAAGTTGAGTCGAATTGTGAATCTATACAATAATTAATTAAATAAATTTAATTTTACGAGGGAATAGTTTAATTTGCTGATCTCAATATTTACGTTGTAAACAATTGGAATTGCGAGTAAAATTTAACTCTTTGAATAATTAGTTTTTATCAATTAATTTTTATTAATTGCAATTAAATAATCGTATTGTCATCCAAAACAATCGTGTATAGAAAATTTATGCTCAATTGAGTGCTTTAAACTGTGAGAAAAAAACATTTAAAGTTTTGACCCAGACATAGTTAAAATGCGAATAGAAGAAAACCCATTAAAAACAGCATGAACTCTATTAAAAATTCAGATTTTAAGAGATTACAAAATAATTAAGATGATATTCAGCTAATTTCGTGTACCGAACGATGAAGGAGATCTACGATTGAAAAAGAATACGAATTACTGATTTGGATTGCCACAGACACACACACATTCAATGTTTATTAATTTGATCTACACAAGATGGGAAAAAAGGGACTCATTGTTCTTAAACGTCTTATTTTATTATTTAGGAATACGTCTTCCTCTATTTTGCGAAACGTAAAATTAGGTTTCTATTCTCTTTATAAATGTGTTCATTGTTAATATTGAAAATTAACTTTGAGCTTAAATGAATTGTCTGGATTACTGGATCATCTTGCAATCATCGGAAAAGATACAGTAGGAAAAATGGAATTTAATAAAATTACCTACGTATATATTTTTTTAACAAAAATGAATTGTTTAATCATTTTTGTTCGAAAATTTTCCGGTGTGTTAACTAGTAGAATAAAGGAACCTTTTTCAACTTGCTCTTTATAATTAAAAAAAAAGCATAATTTAATGTTTCGTTAAAAAAATGAATTATGAGAAAAGAGCAAATGTGTAATAATTTTAAATATTTTGTACACAATTTGCGATGTTATTGATTTTATTTTATAAATATTACGAGAAATCTAATTAAGTACTAATAAGACGAATTTGTACAGAAGGCTTTGTTCGATATAGACGAACTTTTTTAAAAATTCCTTTATTGACCATCTTCGAAAAATTCTATCATAATATTCCTATTTAAGTGATCATCTAACACAGTGGTTTTCGTCGCTGCTCCTCCTTTCATGTATCAGCTTAACAACGCATCCCCCCCCCCTTCAATATTTTGAACACTCCTCCCTGATTCCCAAGAATCCTATGACAGCCTCTGCTATTTATGAAGGGACGTCTTAAGACTGCTTCAGGCTCTGGGCTCCTATGCAAAAGTAGGGCCTACACGAGATCCTTAAAAGTAGACAGTATGTAGCATGCATTGTCAAATATTCGTACAAACGGTAATTTGAAACAAATAAATGTTCACAACTCACAATCTCAAAAACCTAGGCACAAATCGGCTCAATTGATAGCAGCATTTCGACTAAATAAGTTGAAAGCTTGTCTATGGTATTAGGCCTAAGCGTTAGGCTCTGTCACGCTTTTTTAGTGACCACATCAGGTCTCTGACTTTTCAACAGGGCCGGAAAGTCTTCCCAGAATGTCCAAGGTGCGAGGCTGATCAGGCATCTCCCAGTCGTATTCTGAATTGTTTGAGTTTTTTATATGACGAGGTTTTAGGAAATCCTATGTTATTTCTGGATTTTTTGGAGATTTTTCGTTTTATGGAGATGGTGTAGCTGAGCTACACCATCTGGGATAAGAAACAACAACAGGCCTAAGCGTAGACATGAACGACGGTCATTACATAATAATACAGTCCAGTCAAGGCCGGATCTACGTATGGGCTAAATGGGCTGCAGCCCAGGGCCATTTGTAAAATACCCGAAGTACCATATCAAATTTATTTTCGAGAGCAAGAGCAATTTACTTTTAATCTTCCGCCTTACCATCTAATACGCGGAAATTAATAATTATTAATTTCAATAATCGTCTGTATATTTTATGTAAATACCTTAATAAAAATAAATTAAAATACATATAGTATGCTGGTGATGATCTTTTAGAAACTACACAATAATTGGATGGAAAATGTTTAAACCTCAAGGGAATTTCTTGTTTTTCTTATGACCAGAGACAGCCTGTGAGGTCCAGAAACAGTGGTTTACATCTAATTGCTAGTGGCCAAGGTAACGGACTAATGGCAGGCGTGTCATGAGTTCGAGACTAGTGCCGCTGAAGACTCTCCGTGCAGGGGAGCGATGCATGCCAAATCTGTCGAGAGTTCAAACGTTCTCCCATTGGTGTGGTGTGATAGTTAGGAGAGAGGGGCAGCTCAGAGGTGTCGCCCTCATCCCTTGACCATGGTTCGAAATTCCGAGGTCGATCGCCAAAACCTCTCGTGTAGCTGAACAGTGTGACGTTAATATTCACTCACTATTCATCTAATTGCGGAGAAATTAATTTATCTCATCAAGAACCAACATTTACATAGATTTAACTGGATAAAACCAAATGTTGCCAAATTTCCCAGGCTAAATTGTTTTCGAGAATTCCTTTTAAAATACGGTTTTACCAAAAATATCGATTTTACAAAAAATCCTGATGTGATGGGGGGAAATGTAGGTCATTTTCGAAATCAGCACTCTAAATAATAAAAAAATCACTAAGAACCTCTTTTGTACTTTCCCAAAACTTTATGTTTGTGTATCCCTATGTAATTAATAGATATTTATACAAATTCTATCATAGAGAATTTATGCAAACCTAGTGGCACAATTTCTGTAGCCATTTATTTTTGTGTAATAATAATTCGAAGTTATACAATTTTATACTGATTTGGTGCTGTGTCCTATGTGCATAATACCTGAGATTAAAAGATACGTAGGTACCTGTTTATTGGTTTCAAATAAAAAGTAACGACAAATACACATTTCTAAATTATTTAAGTAGGTAGACAGATTATTCACGTAGGTTCGTGGCCCAAATCGCTGAATAATAATTTTATTGATTATATCCTTTCACATGGAATGATTTATTTTCAAAATAAAGATACAAACAATATATATTCTGTTTCGCTCAGAGAAATACAAAGAACAAAAGAGATCATTTTCTAACAATCATTTCATTAAAGAAATTTAAAATGGCCAAGTGCTGGAAAGATCTTGGCTTTGTCATTCAACTAATATTGGTAGTGTTTTTTGTTTGACCAGCAAACCTTTTTCTAAAACAAATTCTTAATACACAACCGGCTTTTCTGATAGAAAACATTTAACAAATTTCTCAGAAAATCATGAAAATTCTTTTGAACATAAAAATTCTATGATAGTTTGGTTGACACGAAAAGAAAATAAGTCTGTTTTAGATAAACAGTTACACAGAAGCAAATAAGAAAAGATACAGAATATTACCACTATGTCCTCAATAGGGTTATTGCGGTAGTAAAGTGTGGCTGCGGTAGCCAAGTGGTCTAGGCATCGGAGCGTGTCACGAGTTCGATCCCAGTACCACTGAAGACCCGCCGTGTAGGGAAACAATGCACGTTAAATCTGTAGAGAGCTCAAACGTCCTCCCGTTGGTGTGGTGTGGTAGTTAGGAGAGGGGGTGCCAGCTCAGGTGCCATCCGCGTCACTTGACCATGGTTCAAAATTACGCGGACCGTCCCCAAAAGCCCTCGTGAACAGTGGGACGTTAATATTCACTCACTCACGCGGTAGTAAAGAATTTGGCTACAAGAGATTTAGCATTTAGAGCAGAGGTACTCAACCTTTTTTACGCCGGGCCACAAGCATCTGACATGTATTTTACATGGACCGCAACATGAAGATTAATGGAAAGGGGAAAGTTAGAACATCCAGGATCTTTAAAATGTGAAAAATTGGTCAAAATATAAAATCTCATAATTCTGGATCTTATTTTAAAACTCTATCAAACACTATCAAGAAAAACTCACAAAATGTAGGTTTTATTCACTTTTTACCCAGTTACGGGGGAATTTCAATTTCCGTTAATCAATGATCCCAAGCCCCTTGTCTGCATTCTACTGTCATAAAAACAAAGTTGCCAAGTACTTGGATAATTTGATTTTTTTTTCTTTTGACAAAGCCTTACATATTTTTAATTCAGATATTAATTTATCAAATGCAGAATGGTAGCAAAGAGTTTTTATTGAACTACGGACTGAAATCAGAATTATCTGTTTAAACTGTCTGTTCTACTTGTGCATTTTTGTTTCAAATTTATTCAAATATTTTTTGATTTTATTGAAAAAAATATCTGAACACAATTAACTGAATTCATCAAAGAGTACATTGGAAGCCCCATTTAAGAAACACTCTTACAATTTCTGTAATAATTCTTAAGTTTATCAATAACAATTTCATATGTTTGTCAATATATATAATGTATTAAATTTTTGAGGATGCTTTTGTTACCTCTGCGTTTTTGTGACATTACCACCTACAAAATATTTTATTGCTGTTTCAAAGATTTTTTTTAAAGAAAACCACTTTATCTCGTCTTTAAATGAATCCTCAAGAAAAAGAGTCATTAAAAGATTTCTGTTTAGTAGTATAGTGACGAGCAAAATTATATTTTTTACGTATAACATTTTCACGACAAATCAAACAAGTTGTTGATTCATGTTTTTTTTTTCTATGAAATAGTTAAGATCCCAATCGTCTTGAAGCAGCAAATATTTTTTAGATATGAAGTTTAGTTAAAAATTAGTTTCACCTATAAAATGGTCGCTACTGCGTTGTTATTTGTTATCACTAACCATTACAACTACAAAAAGAAAGAAAAATTATTTCACAATTCGTACCAGCATGACATCGATAACAAAATTGATAGATTCGATTGCTTGATTGATAAAATTTCTCGCTAAATTTATAATGCATTATTTTTAAATAATTGAATTTGTTATTCAACGGGCCACTCAAAATGGTCCGGTGGGACATAGGCGACCCGTGGACCACAGATTGAGTATCGCTGATTTAGAGGTACCGAGGAAGTTTTGGTTCTCATGATGGTAATTTTATGGATACCCTGAAACTGCTAGCAAAATTCGACTCATTCATTCGTGAACATATTGAACAAAGAGAGAGTTACGACCAAAGCCGTTAATATCGTACTTATCAAAAACAATATATGAGCAAAAATTTAGATCATGGGTAAGCAAATCATTAAACAATTATAACTCAAATAAATAACAATGACACACAAAGTACTATTCAATAGTGATGGATTCAACAGCAGATTTGTCCCACAATGACTAACTTACTATTATACTATAATATAGTTTTCGGGGGTAAGTGTAGGAAAGATATGTCGCATTAAATTAAGATTATTAGTCACACAGGATATTTAATTATCTACAAGAATTTTTCGAAACAAATGGACTGTTATTGAATAATTGTAGGGGACAGTTATTTAACAATGCTGCCAATATGTCCGGTCCATATAATAGTGTGCAAGGTCTTCTAAAAAAATAAATTCGCTAATTATGTGCCGTGTGCTGCACATTCTCTCAATCTAGTTGTGCAGAATCAGTTAAGATTGCAACTGAAATCGTGAACTTCTTTGGTTTAGTGCAACAAATATATGTTTGCTTTTCTACTTCGACCTATAGGTAGAATCTTCTAAGCCGTGAAATTAAACTGAAATTCACCCCCCCCCCTTAAAAAGTTTAAGTCAGACCAGATGGTCTTGTCACTACGATCCTGTTGAAGCCTCAAAAGATAATTATTAAAACATTTAATGACAATGAAAATGAGAAAATTGATTTTCGAAAGAGGCAGTAAATTTATTTATTAAATTAACTAAACTTGAAACTGCTATTTTAATAGGGAATAAATTTTAGAAAGATTTAATTCAACTGAAGTTTGGGTATCTGTGAAGGGACTAAGTTATTTATGTCATTAAAAACGTTTATAAGCAATGTACGACATGTGAATCAGATTAAAAACTAAAAGAGTATCAAGACGCAGCCAAAAAATTAAGTCCTAATGTAGAAACAGAATATAGCGATGTGAACAAGAGACGGGTTATTTCAAAATTTGCAGATAAATCCACAGAAAAAGCATTGTATGGGACATAAAAATTTAAAAGAGACACGCTTATTGTAGCGTTAGATAAGCTAATCCTTAATTTAAATAGAAAAAGTCAAGTAAATAAAACAATCAAATAAAAACTTATCTAAAACTGAGCTGAAGTCCAATACTCAAAGTGATAAATTCAATTTAATTTTTGAAAAGAAACTATATATATAGTTGGGGTTTTTCCAAATTTTATACCATTTTAAATATTTTTCTAACGCTCCCTATTACTAGCTGTGAAGCGGAGCATACGTTTTCTAAAATGCTCTACATAGAAAGCAAATATAGGGAAACAATGATAAATACTAGGCTTAATTATTAATCACTTCTTTCTTTTAATATTGTTCTCACCAAAGACTTAAAATGTGATGAGCAAATAAAAGAATATTCTGCATAAAAGTGTAAAAAAGTTTTTTCTTTTTTGTAAATTATGTTATTGTTTATAACGTATTTAAATTGTTTGAAAAAAAATTTAAGTTCCACTTTTTTAAAAAAATTTTCCGCATAATAATTTTTTAGGAAAAAGGCAAATTTTTTAATTATTTAGGGGCCCCCAGATATCGTTAGTCCAGGGCCCCCCAAGGTCACGGTCCGGCCCTGAGTCCAGTGGACTGTATTACTTTACAACTTTTGCCAGTTAACATGCAGCTTCAAATTCTTTGTTTTTCGGAGAATATGTACGGAAATAATATTTGACCATTAAAATTATCTGGATTATGATCTTATTAGGAAAGAGTCGAGGACGAAATGGGGCCCCCACAGAAGGCGAGGCCCTGGCCCAGTTGGTCCATGTCTTAAGCCGTCCCTGTATTTATGCAGATTTTTTATCATTTATTTTTCCCTCTTTAAGAAATCAATAAACATGTAATCTTTGTAGTTTTAAGTAATAAAAAGCTGAATTAATATAATTGAGCAAAATACACAAGTTCAAGGAGACTTTTTTTTTCATTGAAGGCCATTTAGAAGGCCATTTTTTTTTTAAGGCCGCGAGATTTTTCAGAGTCTGTAAAAAGAGGGAAATCTTAAGACTAAACGAGAGACCTTCGGGGACCCCTAGAAAAGTACTGAAGACTCCCAGGAGTTCACGGACCATAATTTGAGAGCCGCGGTTCTAATATAAGTGAGGATCAGTGATATAATAAGAATTTAATATATAAAATGACATCAGTTAAATTGTTACAAGCTGTAGAACTTTTTTCCTGTGATAAGTGTTTTTTAACATTTCGAGATTGGTTACACTGGCAATGAATCAGAAATTAATAGTTCCCGATTCCAAAATATCTTTCACGACCTATTTCGAAACGAAATATTAATACAACTAACTAAACCCTAAAACCTTGCATAATACATGGATGTTTTACAATTATTTAAACATATTCGCACGAAATGACACATTAAAACTAATAAAAAAATAAATTTCAATGGTTTCACAGAATTTGAAATGATAAATTTATACGAAATAAAAAACTTTTCTCTATAAAATTTCCTATTACAGATAACATTATAATACGTACGCACTGAATCGGAATTTTGAATAAAATAACTTAGTTATGAATTTTTTTTTACTAGTATTCGATAATCGGAATCGAGATAGCGTTAACCACATTAAAATACAATTAAAAATATTAGAAAAATGGGAAAAATAAAGCACTAACTGTTTTTATGTGATTGATATTTCAGCAAAAATGAATGCTTGAGAATTTTTCAATGTCAGTATTATATTCTACATATTCTTTAGGGCCGTGGGTAGCCTAGTGGTTAGAGCATCGGACTCCAGACCGGAGGGCCTGGGTTCGATGCCCGATGCCACTAAATACCACCGAGTATAGGCGGTGTACGTGCTCGTTAAATCAGTGGGTCCGAAAGTCTTGTGGGCGGTCGCAGCAGGGGGCTGGAGAATATTTCCCTCCCCTTCAGTTCCATGCCAAAATTGTGGAGGTGGAGATAGGTAGTGTCGCCATCTATCGTTAAGAAGTCCAACCTGTCTCACAGGCAATGGCAACTTTCATTCCTTCCCTTGCGGAAGGATACAACAACATATTCTTGAGATGAGCATAACTTTAAAAAAAAATTATGATATTACAAAAAAATTTTTACAAATGAATTTCTTCTAAAAATTTAAAAACAAAACGTGATAAATAAAATAACTTAAACAAGAAATATTGTCAATAGGTAAAATTTAATGACATCTCCCTGACCTTAATAATTCTATGTTCACGATCTGTCATATTATGCATTAATTTTGAGTAGTCAACTTTGCTGATAGCTGCCCAAATGGATTTCCCGATTTCTACAAGTTCATTTTTATACTTAGGGAGCTAAAACCTGAATACGTTTCTTGATTAACCCCCACGTACTCTCCATGGGGAATAAATCCGGAGTGAGTGAATATTAACGTCGCACTGTTCAGCTACACGAGGGCTTTTGGCGACGGACCGCGTAATTTTGAACCATGGTCAAGTGACGAGGACGACACCTGAGCTGGCACCCCCTCTCCTAACTACCACACTACACCAACGGGAGGACGTTTGAGCTCTCGACAGATTTAACGTGCATCGCTCTCCCACACGGCGGGTCGGCCGCGGTAGCCAAGTGGTCTGGACATCGGATCATGGCTAGCGTGTCATGAGTTCGATCCCAGTACCACTAAAGCTCCGCCGTGTAGGGGAACAATGTACGTTAAATCTGTAGAGAGCTCAAACGTCCTCCCGTTGGTGTGGTGTGGTAGTTAGGAGAGGGGGTGCCAGCTCAGGTGTCGTCCGCGTCACTTGACCATGGTTCAAAATTACGCGGACTGTCGCCAAAAGCCCTTGTGTTGCTAAACAGTGCGACGTTAATATTCACTCACCCCCACACGGGGAACTTTACTGGTACTGGGCTCGAACTCGTGACATGCCAGCCACGATCCAATACCTTGACCACTCGGCTACCGCGGTCACAAGAGTACGCTGTACTGCAACCCTAAAACCAATAATCCAAAATAAGAAATAGCAAAAAAGTTTAATGACAGATGGGATTTTCATTTTTTAACACCAGAACAAGTATTTTTATGCTAACCATTCAACTCTCTTAAAGAATAAATCTACAGGGATTGGATTTAATTTACGTCGCACTAAGCAACACGAGGGCTGTTGGTCAAATGACAAATACGACACCCTGAGCTGACATCCCTTCTCCCAACTACCACATCACGCCAACGATAAATTAGTTTCTTTATTATTAATGATCTTAATTATCTAGCAGAATAATGCATTAACGATCTAAAAATAGATTATTTTATCCGGTAGCACTTTAAAACCAAAACAAAAATTAATATATTATGGAAAAAAAATTATTTTTACAGTCAAGAGTCTTATAAAAAAATTTTAAATTTCAGTTAAGTTTTTTCAAAATGTTTCATCGAATGTAAAATTTATTACTTCTATGTTATAATAATATTAATTTTTATTTCCAGTTTTTCTAAGGTGCTTTTTAAAATTAAATTTTGAGTGAAGGAGTGAAATTTATATTAACGTCACATCATAAGGCAATACGTGGGCTATTGGCGACGGACCTCGTAATATTGAGCATCGGTCAAGTGACGAGGACGACACCTGAGCTGACCCCCCCCCACTCCTCCAAACTACCACACACACACATCATGTCAAAACTTACTTTTAAATATGAGAACATGTCACAATTATCGGTTATTAGACTTATAGAAAAAATATTGTTACTATTAGTTTAATAAATTTTATCAAAACAATAAAAAATTACATTTCCTTTGTAATTATAACAGCACAATAAAGGATTTGGGTCAAGGAAGTGCCCACCAATATTTTACAGTAATAAATGAGGAAATAATACGCCATAACTGGTGATATTTTTTCTGCATAAAAAAAATGCAGAACACATTGCATCAAAAATTTAGTTTCAGAAGGCATTAAAAAGCCTTCCCACAGCAGGAAAATATTTAATGATTTAGCAAATAGCTAGATGTACAAAAATCTAAAGATCAATAGAATAAATTACCCAACAAATAAGCTAAAAACGAAGAAAAAAATTTTTGACATTTATTGATACACTTTTATTGGCAATTGAAAACCTTATATGCTGTAAATAAAATATTTGAATGTATTCTCTTAAATTAGCATTTTGTAACATAATACATATTATTTTATTGGATCAACAATGGAAAATAAATCTAAACATTGAAAAATATTAACTTAGAATTTTAAGTCATACTAACATGTCAGATAAATCAGTTATATTTACTCAAATGTATTTATCTACATACACAACGAGTATTAAATAAAATGCTAAAAACAATAGTTATACTAATTTTTTTAAAAAAATGTACGTTCATTTAATTTTATTAAATTTAACAGAGCTGTTAAATACGTGAACTCTCTTTGTTTAAAGAATTCAAGGGGTTGTATTAATGTTTTACTTTTTTAATTGATAGCTAAATATGAATTTTTAGATTTATAACCTATGCACAGAATACTATAGCGGAAAAACTTTTAATATTACCTTAATTAGATAATTTGTTATGTATTCTTGATCAGTTTACATAACTAGTTACTTAGCTTCACGACAAGTTATTTTTCTTGAATTAATGTGAGTGGCGACAGTCAATATCTTACGTAGTAGTATTTAAGTTTATCTAAATTGAATGAAGATATGACTTTTTTTCAGTAAAAAAAAATCCGTGCATCTCATTTATCATACTGAGTCAAATTCATACATTTGAGGGGAGGAGATGTATAAATTCAGAATTTTGTAACTAAATATCAAATACAAATTACATTAAATTTTTAAAAATACAATTATAACAATAGGTAGTCATTAAAAATTCTTACTTTTTTTTCAATAAGCATATACGATAAGAAAATATTTTAGTACTTACAGCAAATAGAGCATTTTGTAGGCCAAAGGGTATAGGGGTAAGTCGAGAAATAGCAATCAATTTGAAAGCATGAGCACTTTGTAAAGCACTTACAGTTGCTTTTAGCACATCTGGACCAAGTAATTTTGCTGTGATGGTACCAATAAAATAGTGTTTCATAAGAAGATGAGCGAAAACTATTCCAGCACTAGCTGCCACAGCTGTCACTATTGTACCAGCAATAAGACCATAATGGTACCCACAGGCTAGGTTCAACAACACATAGCCCCATGTCAAAGGAAAAGACACAGCTGTATACAATATAAGAAACACAAAACATACAACCCATTCTTCTTGATTGTCCAGCCATAAAAGTCCATATTTAACATAGTCTCTGCCTATTATTAAAACATAAGCCAAAACTATTAATACTGCACAAGCTGGTATACAAGAAAATACAAATTTTGGTGACATAAACTTTGTAGTGAGGCACTTTGCTCGCCGACGTGTTCGAATAATAGCATTGGAACTCGTGCGATAAGATCCATTTTTTAAAGTATTTTTTATTTCAAATAAGTTATCTTCGACTGTCACCGAAGGTGGAGGTAACGTGAATATTGGTTCGCTAACTGGTGGAGTGACAGCCATCTCAAAATATATAATGACTGTTCCAAAAATAGTATAGATTCTTTCAATGGTTTTCTATATACATTTATCACAGTATAATTTTCAGTAGATTTGTAAAATTCGTATGTATGCATCAGTTCAAATTCATGAAACTAAAAGCTTTTAAAACTACTGATACAATAATCCTTTGCTCCGCGTTTATAAGCTTTATTAATAAAAAATTTAGTTGCTATGTGTAACAATTTATATCTTCGAAAATTGCTATGTTTATTTCAGAGTTAAGAAATAGAATCTTATTTCTTGGAGTAAGCAGTTGAAGAAGTTACTTATGCTGAGTAAATGTAAACAAACTCTTCGAAACGCGGAGCAGACGAAAAACGAGATCAAAACAACGAGCACACATGTTTGACGGAGACGAGTTGAGTTTCAAATCTGCCAGGTTTTGACAAGCAAATCGGATATGCTTCTCGTTTGCTCTTTAAAAGATAATAATCAAAGTAGAGAGACCTTTTACAATTTGTTTCAACAGAGGGCGCCTATAACTGATAAGAAATTCCATTTCCTTGCAAAAAATTTTTAATATCATAAAAGATATTTAAAAGAAAAATTTACTGATTTTTGATATTCACAAGAAATAGTGATTTTATTGACAGCATCATAAAACTGATAAAACATTGATTTCGATTATAAATGGTAAGATTACTACAAGTTTCGGAGGCCATTATGAACATTGCCTTAGATTTATTCAGTTTGAAAAAAGGATTTCTTGAATTTGTTGTTAGAAGATAAATCGACATTACAAAATTTATTATTCTGAATTAATGAATGTTATCAATGTTAGAAAAAAAATTAGTTTTAAGCTATTGAATGAGCCCTCAGTTCATATTTTGCAACTGAAAAAAACATAATTTTTGCTTTTCCCTCTGAAATAAGTCGTTGAAGAAAGGGCGATTTTTTCTGAAAGAGGAGAGAGGAAAGTAACAGAGATGCGTTCGGTAGGGGTACACAACGTTATTCTCTGGCTAATATCAGCTGTTCTGATTAATACGATGCCAACGATAGGGACAGATAAAAGAAACAAATCAGGCCAGACATGTAATGCTCGTTGGGGAGGCACCCATTCTTATAATCTACAAACAAAGATGGGTTACTTTGATATTTTT
The DNA here is from genome assembly GCA_019973975.1 of Trichonephila clavata. NCBI lineage: Eukaryota > Metazoa > Arthropoda > Arachnida > Araneae > Nephilidae > Trichonephila > Trichonephila clavata. The sequence goes on along the minus strand of BMAO01035350.1, from coordinate 2,194 downwards.
GGCCTCTTTTTGAAAATTGCCAAGTTCATCGTTGGCTTTATTGAACCTACTAAAACCATTCTTGCTGTTGCGCTCGTGCTGAAAGGTTCGTAAATGAAATTCTAGCGGCGAGATTTATTGATTAGGTATTTTATGATTTTGAATTGTAATGTTTAATTGTTAAATTTTTTTGCAGTTTTTATATTGTATTAATTTCCTGTTAAGTTTTCCATCATTTCAACATATTTGCTGATTTATGGGATTTCTAACTTATGTGAACTAGAAACTTTGATTCATAATTTTGAATTATTATTTTACTCTTTTTATGTTGTATTTTTTTTTTGTGCTTTGATTTGATATAATTAACATTTTCCGTTCATCGACTTTCTAGCTTCTGCCGTGTGAAAGCTCCATTCTCCGATCACGTGAATGTAAAAAATTTATGCTTTGATTTTTTATAATGTTTTAATAATCCGTTTTAAAATTACTAGGTATTTACCATTGTAGTAGATTCATTATTTTTTTAGTTCCTGCTGTGTGATTGCCCACTTGGCCGATCTCGTGAGTGTAAAACTTTTTCTTGTCGTTAAATCGAAAGTTCTATTGATTGTTATGAAAAATTAGCGTAAATATATGAGGTAAATTGTTTGGCTAAATTTTTGGTACTAGTTCGATATCACGGGGCAAGGCGCCAAACGCTGTTTGGCGTGATAAAGAATCACGCCAAGCAGCGCATGCCGTTGGAATGAAATTCAAGATGGCGGCCTAGCGGTAGGACTCGTCAGGAAAATAATTTTTAAGAAGTTTAGAAAAACATTAAAATCGATTACAAATGAAGAATTTAGGAATAGATTGAGACTAACCAAGATCAATAAATAATTAATGTTAATATTATTTAAAAATTATATTTACTAATAGTAACATTATGCAGTATACAATAATCTTGTAATATAATGTTATAGAAATTATTATATATAATATTCATATAATAATAATCACGTAATATAGTTTAATAGATTTTATAAAAAAGAATAATAATCCTATTGTAATATAATAAGAATCGCACAGATATAAGAATACTTATTTAACATAATTATAAAAAACAAAATGTAAATAAATAACGTAATGATTATAAATAAATAACACGTGCAATAATATTTATAAAATAACAATTATTACCAATGACATATATTCTATGATTATTACACATTCTAATTATTGTATTTTTGTATTATTAATAAAATAATTACATAATATGTATTAAAATTGATAATGAATAGCAACTAAAAAGTACTGAAAGCTTGCTATGTTTCAAAAACTGCAAATTTTGATTCGGGATTGCAATGAAAATAGTTAAATTGCAAAAGAAATCGAAATAAAATCGTCTGAAATTAATAGGATTACCGCGGGAACAGAACCAATAAAAATTATTTCTAATATACATTATCTCCATGGCAACCACATCGCCAGACGATAAAAATATCAAGGTAACCATATTGTAATGTTATCGCCCATCTTGGCGAACATAAACAACAACTTGGCGTGATGCCCCGTGATATCAAACTAGCAGGAAATTTTTAAATGATTGTGAGAATAATAATAGAAAATACAAATTTTCTGGAGGTGTTCTTGTAAAAGAAGGGTGCCCTGCTAGGATCCAACCAAAGGTAATAACACTATTCTTAATAAGAAAATACATTTATTTAATTAAAGTAAGAAAAAAATCATTATTAGAATGTATTATCTATCACAAAACATTTTATACAAATCGCATGTAAAGATCTACACAATATGTTTAGATTTAACTTTCTCTTAACCTTTTCCATATCATGAGTGAAATTGTAGATTTAGATATTTAACACATTTGCTAATATGTGAAGCTTCCTAGACATATAAAAGAAAAACTAGTTGTAGAAATATCAAAGATTCTATATTCCAATTATTAATGGAATATCTTGGTAGAATCACTCTTTATAAAGACTATTAAGAGATGGATCAGTGTAATATATTTTTCAAAGCATAATCAAGCATTTCAACTGGTTTATAAAACTTGTATAGAGTTCATTAAAGCTACTCTTGAAATGGGTATTGAAAAATCTTCAGTATTAGAATATGTATTCGGTTAATAGAAGTTTAATTGTACTTGACTAATAAGGAATGCTTTACTCTGTTGCTCATGTTATTACTAATAAATTAAACACAGGAAATATGTATT
>BMAO01035349.1:0-56590 GCA_019973975.1 Trichonephila clavata | reverse complement strand
GACTATTTGTTTTTTAAAGTGTATAATATTCTACATTTGAAGCATGAACTTAGTTATTGTAGTGACAAAATAATATGAAATTGAATAAATTCTTTTATGGAATATCAAAATGATATTTGTTTGAAATATTAGAATTAATAGCTAATTTATCAGGGTTGAGTTTTGAACCAAATGCATGCGATGTATATATGAACGGAATATAAAATAGTTTCTCATAAGACATTATTATGGATCAAAATTTGCTGGAAAGGAAAAAACAGTATTCATTTAGTATTTGGGGAAGTTTCCCTCACGCCATACTGTTATGCAATCGTTGTATTAGGTACTGAGATTGCTACGTTTTGTTTTAAAATATCTAAACAATTTAGCTAAATGATACTTTTATGAAAGAAGTTTTATGCTTGTTGTGTTTTCAGTACCGCTAGTTAGACTGGGTTTCGTAGAAGTTATTCAAAAAAATAATTTTGTTACGTTAACGGAATATCGGTGTAGTTGCTAAATAGGTGGAATATGATTTTATGGATTTTAATAGTAAATTTAAAAAAAAAGGTTTTGAATTCTTTGATAATCTAGTGCCAGAAAAGTATTATGGAGCACACCATAATAAGTTAAACTTAGTGTTATTTACATTTTTTTACAAATTATAAAGTTATTAAAGTTAAATTAGTGTTTTACGTATTAAGTCATATGCTTTACTAGAAATACTTATATAATATTTATAGAGAGAACAAAACTTACCATACGGTTAGTAACTTAAGATTTATATTATACACCAAATCCGACCAATTCAAAAACGTGGTTAGAAATATCTCGATATGCAGTTACCAGTGTGGATAAACCTTCTTGTATAAGTATAAACTTTTAAATATTGTTAGTGCATGTTACAAAATAATTCAGTTCATGAATTTTAAATTCTTATATATTTTTCTCTTATTTTGTTGAAAGTTTTAAAAAATTTTACCTTTTTTCTACAGAAGCGAATGTAGTGGACTATTTTCAAATATTCAACCTAGTGCCGAAGTATCCAAAACATTACGTGATTAAAATATAATAAAAATATTTTAAAATAAAAATATATTTTGGAACCACAGGACAACTTTTAGAATAGTACAAAAGCGAATTTATGTAATGCTTACTATAAGGGAAGATTCACATAAATTTGGCAAAATTTTAAATGCAATTTCTGCGACTTAAATATTGCTATGTTATTGGATCTTAAATTTATTTCAAAGGTACCTGTTGTTATTTTCAAGAATAGGGTAATAAATTCTAAATATGGATATTATTTGTGTATGGGGAGACAAAAGAATCGAAAGTGCTCGGAAATTTGTTTTCACAAATGTACAGAAACGATGAAAACATCTAGTGAGGTTTGTTTCCTTTAGCGATATCGTTTGGCTTGGTGAAGGTGGTGACGATACGTTTCGTAAATATCTTAAGTTAGTTTCATCGGAAAGGATCTCACACAAAATACAATTTTGAATAAATCAAATTAAAAGGTAAAATAATTAATGTAATGATTTATTGATTTTTATCCTAAATTATTACACTTCTTCAGACTACCCAATGCATGACTTACAATTCTTAAAACAGTTGGACAATTTAAAATTAGGTTGAATCAATAAACTATACATTGCACTCCTTTGTTATGTTTTTTATTTCTAGTATAATTACAGAATAAAATTTTAAGATGGAATTTTTATTAGGCAGTTGTTTGTAGAGTATTAAATTACAGACCGAAAAGTACTATATTAAGAGTTTGTCATTTTAAATCTACTTAATTATGGGATAAGTTAAATCTTAGAGGATTCAAAGCCTCCCACATTAGTATAAAGTGAAAAACCGACACAGAATTATTGATCCAAACTCGCAATTTAATTTTATTTAACTGCTAATTATGTTTATAAGTCATAATTCAATTCGTTTTGAAATATACGGTTAGGCTCAGATATAAAGGAACAAAAACCCAATTCCGTGCTTATTTAATCACTTGGGTGGGTTCTATTTTAGTGTTTCTAGAGCAATTTATTTATACCAACGCATATATAAGCAGAACAACCCTTTGATAGGCTACACTAAAAAAAATTTTGTTTGTTTAACATATGCGTGTATTAAAATTTTTATTGAATAAGCCATTCAATTCTGTCGACAAAACTAAGTATTATTACTTAAAATTTATATACATATTTCTGATTTTTATATCATATTTAATACAGTTGATTTATATCTCTCAAACTTTGTGATCAAGGCATCTTTGTTAATTAGCCACATTTGTTTTCATCTTAAACACTGTTGAAAAATTTATTCTGTGTATAGTAGATTACATTAACGAAAATTTTATTCTTTCAATCTTTTTAAAATATATTTCTGACCTTTTGAAATTACATTCCTTATTTTAATATTTCTATGATTTTTTAAATAACATTTTGTAATTTCATGCATCTCTTGCACATTTTATTGATATTTAAACATTTATATTTTGAATTTGATTACGTCTCATTGAAGATTTCATAGATTTTTCTATAAACCTTTACACCTTTTGGAAACGAAATGAATCCCAAGCACTTCCTGAGAAGATTCTATATCTCTAAATTGAAAAGTAATCTAATTCTAACCTTTATGGAGGTTGCTTTGAACGACAGAGAGTTGTCATTTTCGGCATTGTCGAGTTGGGGATTCGAGTCCAGATGCCACTTAAGACCGGTCATGAAAAGGTGGAGAACGTTACATCTGTCAGGCTTAAAGATTTTACTCTTTGGTGTGGAGTTTTGTAGGAGGGTAAAGGGGTTTCAACTCAAGCATCGTAATAGTCATTTGACCGAGGTTTGATATTATGAGGCCCTTCAGAGATAATTTTGTTGTCTCGAAATGTGTTGATAATAAAAAATCAGTCAAGTTTTATGAACCGATTATTTATTGTAATGCATTCAGTTTTTAATGTAATTATTTATTGTTATTTTTCTAACTTTTTAAAAAATAGCAAACATAGATGTGGGAAATAAGATGCAAGTTTATTTTATTTAATATCCCTTAGCAAATTTTTAATATCAGTGTAACCCTATTAATTTGAATAATTGAAAATTAGCAAAGACCCAATGTGTAGAGGGGGGAGGCGATGCAGTTTCATCTTTTGGAGGGCAATTTATTTCTTTTTTGCGTTTCTCACAGTTTTTATGTTTTTCTAAACAGTTAAACAATACTATTAAAGAAAACGTATTTTAGGGAATAAAACTTCCCAATGACTTATTCGCTGGCTTAAAGAAAATTAAACTTCATGGTGATTATTTGCTCTGAAATTATGAGGAACATGTTGCGATGCACAAGAGGATATCACATTCTACAAACACATGAGACCGGTTCCTTTTTTCTTGTCACTTTCTGCTGCAATTCCTACATTTTCTGTAGTTGGCAACCATCTTTGGCATATGATTTCCCACACTGACTAAACGCACATCCTCCGGAATTATTCACTTCTTTGCTTGGAAGCTAGCAGAATGGCCTTTGCTTTTTCTTGAGAAATGTCCATCTATAAGCTGATGAGCTGAAGCTATACGGAATGTTAGCTGGTCTAAATTTATGTCTCTTTTAAACACTTAATACAGTATAAAACTACTTAGGATTGCAAGGTCAATAAGAAAGTAAAAGATTTGAATGGAAATTAGTGCTCCAATTGTTATAATAGAAAGAGCAATATGTTATAAAGGGTTTTGCGCTTCCCACATTTGTATTTTGTAAGACCAAGTACATGGGAAGTGATCTTTCAAAAGACCAAGAAAGGGCTATATCTGTCGAGAATCAAAGTCTAAACCTTGGTGTGATGTCTGAGTTAGAGTGTTGGGAACGAGATTAAATGTAATGTTTAACTGCGCTTTTGTGGCAACTGTAAAAGGTAATGGAAAATCCTCTGTCAATAAAGATCAATTCAGTCTAATTTAAATACTTGCAAACTGTAACATCTGGTGCCGAACATACTCGGGTGAGTCATACTTTATTTGTTTTATTACTTTATATTCGTTACGAACCTGAATTACGATGAGTACATCAGAAAAACTTTCTATTCTGAAACGCAAGCGAACAATGCTTCGCGCCGCCATTACGAAGCTGTCGACGAAATTAAATGATCCGAATAGTAGACAAGCCGATATAGAATTTAACACTGAACGCTTACAAATAAAACTTAACGAATTAACCTTGGCTGATGATGAAATACACGATTTTTTAAATGATCAGGAATATAGCGAAGACATCACAGAATGCGAAAAATACTCAGAAAATGCCCATTTACTATTGTTTAATTCTAAAAAGAAAGCTAATACAAGCGTGGCCATTTTGCCTTGTAGCAGAATTGGCAGCTTGCCAACATCAGACAGCATACATTACGCTCCATCGACAAATGTTACGGTAAAGTTACCTACAGTAAATATAAATACTTTTTATTGCGAAATTGAAGAATTTCACAGTTTTTGGGAGCTTTTTGAAAATTGTATTGACTAAAATGAAAGTTTATCGCAGATTGACAAACATGTAATTTTACGAGGTTATTTGGATTCAGAAGCAAAAAGGTTAGTTGATGGGATTAGTATAACCGCAGATACGTACACAATGACAAAAGAGATATTAAAATCAAAAAATGGCAAGAAAGACAAAATAATACCGGCTCATCTTGATTACTTGAAAAATTTAACAGCTATCAAATATCTATCTCCCTCAGCATTAAATGAGTTGTATATTGATTGTAATAGAAGATTACAAGCTTTGGATCCTTTAGGCGAAAAAACACAATCCTACGGGTGAATTTTGGCTCCGAAAATACTTCGCGCTTTTCCGCATGAAATCTGTCGTAATTGGGTTGTATACGCTAAACGTGAAAATTTAGCGGAAAGTGACATAACAAAATTAATGAAATTTTTATCAGAAGATGTCGAAGAAACAATAACTGCAAATAATATTAAAGGTTCATTGGTTCCAAGCTATCCTATAAAATCCTCCTTAGAGAATTTTAATGTGCATTCCAGACCAATTAGTAAGGATAGAAAAATTTCACCTTTTTGTGAAACTTCTGGACATTGGCCATAAAAAATGCAACTCTGTTACGGACATAGACGCCCGTATACAAAAATTAAAAGCTACCAACAGATGTTTTTATGCACTAATCGGGGTCACGTACAAAAGAATTGTCTTCGCAAAGAGAAATACTGCTGTTCCAAATGCAGGAAAAAACATCATGTTTCGATATGCAAAACTCCTACTAATGAGCAGTTTGCGACTACATCTACAAACAAAATTGATACATCACTTACAATTTTGTTCATTTACAAAGAGAACGAGTTTTCATAACTGGGTCAAATGGAATTACAAAATTTACAAGTAGCCTTTTGGATGGTGGAAGTCAATCTAGCTTCATTTCTTCTGATCTTGTGAACACGTTAAATCTTCCCGTCATTTCAACTGGAATCTTATATCTTCAAGCGATTGAATTTCCAACTAGTTTTAGCCATAAGCGACGCCAAGTTCAATTTCAATTATCTAGCATCTGGGATAAATCTAAAGTGAACGTTATTGCATTCGAAAGCTCCAACAGGTATGCATCACACCCGTCTTCACCAACTGAAGTTTCACGTTTTGCGAAAAGCAAGCGAATGAAGCTTGCTGACCCAGATGATTCATTGTCGAGCTTACCAATTGAGATTCTTATTGGTGCAGATTTCTATTGGAACGTCATGCATTCTGATGCTCCAGTCAAGCTGTCAGATTCTCTAGCCTTGGTCCCATCAAGTTTTGGATGGATACTTAGTGGATCTCGATCACATGCAGCAGTTTCTTTCAATCCTATAGTTCATAGTATAAATGTGGATACTTTTACTCATGATTTAGACAATATGGTGCGAAATTTTTGGAACTTAGAGAGCATTGGCAAACAACCTATACAAGAGAAATTAAGATTAAGCACTCACAACGCTGAACTTTTGACTGACTTTCATAAATCTTTCAAAATCATTGATGGTAGACGAGTTGTTAATTTTCCTTGGAAACCAGAAGTTAAACTTACTTCGAGCAATTATGATACCGCAATCCACCGTTTTAATTCTTGGACAAGAAGAATACACACAAATACAGAGTTGAAACAAAAGTATGCTAAACAGATGCAAGATTATATTGATAAAAAACAAGTCGAAGCCGTCCTAAAAGATACACAAAATGAAGTACGATTATTTTATTTGCCCCATCACGCTGTAAAAAAGATTAAAAATGAAGGAATCAAGTGGCGTATAGTTTTGATGCTTCCTCTCACTCTCCTGGTCATCCATCTTTGAACGATGCATTCGAAGCCGGACCAAATCTTCTACCTGACATTTTGGCCATGTTATTGGGATTTCGACTTTCTAAAATAGCAGTTACTAGCGATGGAAGTCAGACATTTCTTCAGCTGATACTAGCAGATGAAGACAGAGATGCAACACAATATGCCCAAAATGGCATAACATGGCGTTTCATAGCTCCACGCGCGGGGGCTATGAAATACCTAGGCTGGTGGGAGCGCCTAATAGGTATTGTCAAACAATGTCTGCGAAAGTTACTCGGACGAGCCCTTCTAGACGAGGAAAGTCTGTCTATTGTCCTCATTGGAATAGAAGCCGCTCTGAACAGTCAACCATTAGTCTACGCAGAGGAAAGTGATGACAACTCAGCAGCTTTAACACGGGCTCATTTATTGACGGGACGAAAACTAACGGCCATTCTATACAGGCTAGAAGACACAAGGCTTAATAAAAGCTACAAGCAGCAGCAGGACTTACTCGACTGTTTCTGGAAAAAATGGTCGAAAGAATATCTTCTTCAACTAAGATCCTTTCATGAAGTTCTAAACAAGGACAGTACCATTAACATCCGAGTTGGAGATATTGTGCTTCTGCAAGATGACATCCGACCACGGCACATGTGGAAGAAAGCTAGAGTGATAAACTTACATTAGGGACGAGACGGGAAGATAAGATCCTGCGAGCTGAGAGTTAATGGAAGAAATGTAACCCGCCCTGTACAACTGGTTATCCCTCTCGAGATTGCCCAGGGTGGGGAGGATGTTGGGAACGAGATTAAATGTAAAGTTTAACTGCGCTTTTGTGGCAACTGTAAAAGGTAATGGAAAATCCTCTGTCAAAAAAGATCAATTCAGTCTAATTTAAATACTTGCAAACTGTAATATAGAAGAAGAGGTTTCAGCGCAAATGTTGTCCTGGTCACGTTTCAAAATTACGAAGTTCATCGCCAACAGAAATAGTTCAGCTTCATATTGTGAAGCGCTAATATAACTCTTCCTCTTCCTAATTATTGACATTAAAAATTTAAAGGCGTCGTAAATTTAATGAAAACGTTAAGATGTGGAAAAACACTCATTACACAAATTTAAAATTTAACTCATTGGTAACAAAAATGTTCATTTTGCTAGAAAAATATTAATTGGTCGTCCTGTAAAAATTAGCATCCGTTTTTGATATAGGTAGGACACTGCAAATGCTGTTTAAATTTTTCGGTCACTGTAGCTGCAACCGTCCTTAAATTGAAGAATTTTGGTGGTTTCGGTTTTACATATTCCAACAAGATGTTCGAAATATCCCTGCTATGAATGTCTGTGAGAGCCATTATATGCAGTTGAAACATACTGATAAACGATATGAAAGTCCTTTCCTCAAGATATTTTGTTGTCAAATATGCCTAATATGAAAGAACACTACATTCACTAGTATAAAGTTTTAATTTCCTTTCAAGGAATTTATTATTAGAAGAAAAATTAATACTTGCATTAGTACAATAAATCCTTCTTAACAATGCATTATATGATACATACTCACTCAAAATCTTACTACTATGTAAATAACACCGACTATTCTAGACAAAGGTCACATTTATACAAATATTTAACTAATTATACGAACAAAATGCCACTCTCGTAATATGTATCCCTATAAGGCATTTTCCTTCTCCTTACAGTTTTTCACCATTAAGGCAATATGGTACCATCTTCACAATTTTTTTAATTTTTAATATTTGATGTTTCATATTAATTTTATTTCATAAAGGTTAATATTTAATAATAATAATTCCATACAAAAAATTTTAAATTTGTTACAAAATGTTTGTAAAATTAAAATTTTTTTAGCTTCTTTAAATCCCTAAGGCTTTTTTAATTCTGTCTCTTGAGTTCGAGTCTAGTAACGCTGAAGACCAGACCTGTAGGAGGCCGATTCGCATTTAATATGGATAGGTTGAAGCCTCTTGTGTGGGGTGGATATCAGGAGAGAGTGTGCCAGGTCAGATGTCGTCAGTGTCACTTAACCAAGTTTCAAAATGACAAGGTCTGTCACCAAAAGCTCTCGAGTTGCTAAATAGTGCAAAGTGAATATTCACTCACCTAATAACCTGACCGTGGTAGATTAGCGGTCACGGTCACAAACCCGCGGATTAAGTATGATTGAAAATACGCTACTTATAGGCACAAATGCACGCTAAATCATTCGTATAGATTAAGGGTCGGCAACTTATGGCACGCGGAACAATTCTCTGTGGCACAATGAATAACTCAACAAATTTGTCAATTTTTGAGTGGATGGAAAATGATAAATTTCTAAAGGATGCTATTTGACAAACATCTCTAGAATTATGGATATTTGCGGAATTATGAAAAGTTCTAAAATTAAATCTAAAGAAAAATTTACAGTTATTTTGTAAATTAATGAATGTTATTGCTGGATAAATTTAATTGTTTAAAGGGAGAAAATGGCATGTGCTCTGCTTTCCGCTTTTGATTCTACATATCTAAATAAATATTTCCTTGAATAAAAAATATTTCGAGTCCCTCTTCTCAAAGAAATTTTTAACGAATGAATGCTGACAATCGTGTGAAATTGAAAGTCAAGAACTATACACCTGATATTGCGATATGAAAGTAGAGCAATGCACAAGCACTAGGTTTACATTAAAATTTTTATGTATCTTTTTATTTTATTATAATGGAGAGATATACTTATATATAATGATGTCTGTTTATTGTTTTATAAATATGTTTAAAATATATTTTTTTTACAATTTTGGTGAAAAAATGCTTATAATTTGTAGTTTTTATTTTTATGTTAAGAAATATCTTTAAGTGATTCAAAATTAATGCATAGTAAAATTATAATTATCTTAGTTATTTTCTATTCTCTAACTCTGCATGCATTATCGTGGGAATCAAATTGATTCAAAAAACCCTACTGTGTGGCACGCTGAACCATATTGTTAGATTGGTTTGCCACTCCACAGCTAAAAGGTTGCCGATTTCTGGTATAGATCTTAACGTTCCGCCGCTTCTTGGTTTCCTTTAAAAAACAATCAGAAATTTTTTTTCAACCTGTTACCACAGATTCAAAATGAATCCATCAGAGAAATCCCGGCTTGTGATAATTCGATCCTTAGTTCTAAATATCTAGAGCAGTCCTTAACCACTCATATCAACACTTCTCAACTCTGAAAAGGATGAGAATGTTTTGATACAAATTGGGAAATTCTTACATCATTCTTGTGTTTTTTTTTAATGTGTTATGGTTATTTGTCACTTGTTCTTTTCTTTGGAAGACTTCATTCACTTAAATTACCCCCCCCCCTTCATGCAAGCTTTTCCACGCGTTTCGTGTGACAACTTGAACCTATTTTCAACTTCTCCACCTTTTCTTACTTTCTTCGTAGTGGTTATTGAAAATCTCTTTTCAATAACGGCACGCAGTTATTTAAGAGTTAATGAGTAACGGACTTAAAAATAACATTCTCTTTAATATTTGATATTAAAGAAATTCCTCACTTTTCTCCCCTCGTTCCATCGACATGTGGCTGCTGTTTGAAAGACGGGCTTGGTTGTCAGAGATGTGACGTCATTTTCTCTTCGCTCTCCTAAAGCGAAATGGAAACTAAATCATTTGGGTGAGTGGTTTCCCACTCACTTCTCCAACAGTGTTGTTGCGCTGCACTCATTGTGAACTGCTATATATTTTTATGTATTACTTCAGCAAATTATTCTTATTTTTTTCAACTTATTATGATTAAGTGGATAATAGAGATTTCCCTAAGTTTCCACGTACATATATAACCGTTACCGTTATTAAATCATTCTTAGTTCAATTTCCTCATTTTCGCATAGTTCGGAAGTTAGGAAAGTGCGATGCCAACTCAGGTTTCGTCCTCGCCACTTGACCAAGGTTCAGAATTACGAAGCTCATCACCAATACTTCTCATGAAACTTTATCATGTGATGTAAATACAATAAACATACACTCACATTAATAAAGCAAAAGTAAAATGTTGAAAATATATCGTCAAAATGGAATCCCACAGAAGAATTATTTAATTCAGTTCAATAACTATAAAAGAAGTTGAAAAATAGACGGTTTAGTACTCAAGTAAAAAATGGTCTGCTAAAAAATGGATTTGTTCTCTTTACAAAAGTGTTCTGCTTATATATATATATTTCTGGATAGTACAGATGTATTTACCCTTTCTTAAATTAAAGTTTTTAAGCTATAATACAAGTCTCCAACAATTTACTGGGGCCGCTACGGATGAGGGTTCATTGTAGAAAACACTCACGTTCGTCATGGTTCCTGATGCATTATGGGTTCGAATTCTGGTGACAATAAATACTAAATTCTAATAATAAACTCTAAATACTAAATATAAATTCTAAATACTTCTGCCATCGGACTGGCAGAGTTAATATATGTTGAATCTGTCTAGCCCAAAATCGTCTTGATTAAATTTAAACAAAAGAGTGACAACTCAGCTGTCATTCGCCTCATGTGGCCATAGTTCAATACAATGGAATCCATGATAATAGGACTTGTGTTTATTGTTAGAGTTACAGGTTTGTGGGATATGAAAAAACAAAGGCTATTATCCCCCCTCTCGTGTTGTACAGAATTGTGCCATTAAAAAGCGACCAATAAATCAACCCATATTTGAAAGGCTCTAGGTGTAACATTAAAAAAAATCAGAAATATAAGTTTGTATAATAATTTTTGTTATAATTCAGAAATCTTTAATTACGTTGGTTAGTTAGACGAGTATATAAATTACATTTTTATGTTATTCTAATGATTCAGTCCATCCTCTTAGACATATTTGATTATTAGACGACACAAACAGAAGACATGTATACAGCACACAGAACATTACATAACTGACACTACCAGCTAAAAAAAGTGTAACTGTCAGATGACTTGCAGCGCCATCTATTCATTTTACATTTAATTTGCAGCAATTCCTACGATTTTTAATGGATGACTATCGTAGCATTTAAAAGTAAACAAAAAACTAGTACACTATATTTCAGAATTCACCGAATAAATACGCAATTTAAACATGAAAGTGGAATGAAACCTGACATTAAATTTTGTATTGATTCTTTGATTGTTTTTAACAATTCAATTTCAAACCTACAGGTAGCATTTGATGGAGGGCGTCATGATTTTGACGAATTACTGAACCAGACTCTCCACTCTGCAAAATTCGATACTATCCCAACATCAGGACTTCAGGCCTTGTTAGATTTAACGTACATCAGATCCTCTACACAGTGGGAATTTAGTGTCAGAATAAAACGAATCCATACATAGACAGAAATAACATTATACACGAGTTCGTTACCGTGACCACTCACGCAATGCACACGTAAAAAATTCTAAAATTGATAATGTACCTTTGCAACTTTTACTTCTAGTATTCACAGAGCATAACAGTGATATACTCGAAAATAAAAACTGGTTGAATTTCACAAATGAACATACCATTTATAACATACTTTTTCTAAGCTTTACGTGTGGAATATAAATCTTAAAGATTGCTTCCATCAGGAAAACGATTCAAGCTCTGTGTTGTGAATGGATTGAAAACTGTTTATCGCCACATTTCAAAGATGCAGAAAAGATACCGCAGACATATCTCTTTAGTTTGAACATTTGTCAAGGGACGAGAGGAACACATGATTTCGCACCCTACTTTTTATACCTCCGTAACTTTTTTGTACAACTACACAAGCATAAAACATATATTAATGAAATGCGGTCGTCGCAGACGTTTGTAGTTATATACACGTATTCGTGGAATGTGTGTCGAATTCAAACCATAGTGCCATTAAGACCTGTGATGGAGAGGGGGTGACGCCCATTAAATCTGTCATGGCTCAAAGGTGTGGATTTTCGGAAAGTGGAGGGGCCAGCTTAGGTGTCGTACTTGTCACATGACCGTGGTTTAAAACTACGAAGTTCAACCTTTATTAGCCCTTATGATACCTTACAGTATGACGTTAATAAGTGCACACTCGTCCACTTACTATATAAAATCAGAATGCATATGCATCTTATTGTTTAAAATTTTTCGAAATCAAAAATAAATTTGAAACATAATTCCTCACGTGCCCTTTGTACAAAACGGACTTTGTAAACTAAACATTTATTTCCTTTTTTCAATAGTTATGCACTCACTGTTCCTTTATTTCAAGCAAGTAATTCATAAATGAAATGAACAAGAAATGTTTATTTACGATTAAGTGTTTTATTAACGTCAGTCTACGAAACAACATGAGGGCTATTGCTGAAGGAACTTAAAATTTTGAACGACAGAAAAGCGCGAAGAAAGCGACAATAGAGTTGGCAACAACTCTCCTAACTTCCACTCTACGTTAACTTTAAGCCTCGTAAGATTTTATGTTCTGCATCCCATCAACTCGATGTGTCTTCGGGGCAATGGTGCCTAAACTCGTGACACACTGTTGAAGGGTTCGTGACCATAAACAATATGCTACAATAATCACGAAATGTTAACTAAAGAGAGGCTATTAGAGCAATAAAATATAGTCTAAGTATTAACACAGTTTAAATTAAATTAACACTGAACATGTAATAAGAAATAATTTGAACGAGCCTAAAAATCCTCAAGCATGAATAAGTGTTGATGAAGCCCCGTTTGAGATATGAACCTCTCTGTCCTCTTCTTTTACACACTGGGGATACTTTAATGACCAGGCTCTAATAATGCGAAACAGTTAAAGCATAATAGGTTTTTAGAAATCGAAATCTGAAAATAGAATCTCCTAAATTGTGAGTCCATGGCCATTACCACAGTCCTGATGGGCAAGGTTTAAATGCTTATAAATCGAATAGATTTAAAAAAAAGAAAATAAACTTGAAAATTCTTCTTAAACATTCAAAAATGTTATTACATGAAAAAAAAAAATTCATGTTGCAAACTGAACTATATGTTTAAGACTGAAATACATATATATAAAGTTAAAACTGCGTTAATTTGTACAAAAAAAATGATAGAATAATGTAAGTCCCTTTTTTACTTCCATAAGTAAGTCCCTACACAAAAAAAACAAGATGATGAAATTCCCCTTCGAACTGTATCAAGGACTATCTTTGTGCTTTTCAAAGTTCTTCATTCCACACGGATATATGTATATATATATACATATACCTTTTTTTAAGTTTTCTTTTCAAATGGAGTGGCGTTGTATTTATTTTAAAGTTTCTCTAGATATTTATTTCAAATTTAGCCTTCTGAAGCGAAATGAATTAATAGCTGTGTGCAAGCCATGTGTAAATGAAAGAGATTCTCGAAAAAGAATAAGTTATGCTACATTTTATATAAAGCAATGTGTATACGTACTTTCCGAATATTTTTTATCACGAGAGAATCATTAATTTAGCTACAAGTGTTTTGTTTTAAGCGAGACAAGTTAGAAGTATTTTAAAAATGGATCAAACAAGAAAGTGTTATGTTTGTGCTAAAAAAGGTAAAAAAATAAGTTTTCATATAATCAAACATGTTTTTGTATTAAAACAAAGCAAACTTTTACAGAACATAATGAAAATTTAACAAAGAAGGAAACAGTGAAGCCGAATATATTAAATCGTTGTGAACAAAAGTTACTTATTGTTCATTCTGAAAGAAGCAAATCAAAAAGACATTTGCATATTCATGCCAAAGAAAGAACATATTCATGTGAAATTTGCAAGAAAAGTTTCCCTCGGAAAGGAGTTCTAAGAATTCATAGTCGCATTCATACCGAAGAAAAGCCTTATGTTTGTGAAATTTGCAAAACGGCTTTCACTCAACGTGGTCATATGAAAACACATTTGCGTGTTCATACTGAAGAAATGCCTTATGTTTGTGAAATTTGCAAAAAGGCTTTCTCTCAACTTGGTCATATGCGTTTTTTGGTCATAAGCCTTATGCAACATACATTTGCGTTCGGGCACGTCCAGTGAACACAATTCAATCAGAAACATGAATGGCCAACCCAACTACTGATTTAAATAATCTATTTGTCAATCACGCAACTGATTTCGGTGGTCATATACATTTCTTCGAATCAAACGGTTCAAAACATTTCCTGCATGTTGTACTTATACTATGTACAGAAGGTGGTACTGCGTTCAAAAAAAAAACTATCACTGCTTTCCATGATTTTAACATAAACTTCAGTTTGACTGAAGCTGAGCCGCTCATAGCTGTTTTGAATGATGAACTCAAGCTCGAAATGAACACAAATCGAAATGTACCGACAACTAACAGTGGTACAGTTATTGACACTGTTTAAACGGGGTTTAATTACTTTGAAATCACAGGTATCATATTTTATTTATCATAAGTCTATTGTGTGTCTTTGCTCTTCAACATATTGAACAAGAATAATTATTGTTGATGAAAATTTTGCATTACACCTGTTGTTAATTAAATCAAAATATTTTCATTAAAGATATAATTATTCGATAGAAAATTATTTCCAATCGTACACGATTCATTTATTTTTGAGGATTTAAGTTACTATTGCGCATTTACCACAATAAAAAGTAGATGTTACACATCATACGCGACTATCGAACACACGTGTAATGTCTTAGCACGTCGTGTCACCAGAACAGAATTCTATCTCTCTTATTACCACAAAGCAATTTAGCAATTAGCACCGCTAGCAATTTACACTCCAAATTCCTTACCATCTTAATGTGAGGATTTTGAGTCTTGACATATTTAAGGTGAATCAGTCCCTCCATACGGAAAATATTTAATGTCAGAGGAAACCAATCCACATAAATAGACAAAAAATAAAAATTCGGACCTTGTCTATCTTCAGACACTGTAGCCACTATAAACTAGTAAATATATAATTAACACGTTAACTTCTTTTACTACTAGTTTTCATTGGAAATGACATTGATATACTCGGATAGAAAGTATAGACGAATTTCAAAGGAACAGAAAAGTTGCACTAACTTCCAGTTTTTCAGTGCCTTATATACGGAATATTATTCGATAGGGTTTCCTCTAACAAGAAAATGATCTCAGCTCTTTTTTATGAATTAGTTTTGATCACTGTGTGTATGTGATTGTTTCACATTTTAAAGTTACATAAAGTGGCCGCGGTAGCTTAGTGGGCAAGGTAAAGGACACTTGGCTGGTATTTCAAAAATTTGAGCTCAGTACCGCTGAAGATCCACCGTGTAAGGGAGGTGAAGCACGTTACATCTGGTAAATGTCGAACGCCCTCCCATTAGCGTGGTGGGGAAATTTGAAGATGGGTTTGGTAGCTCAGGTGTGATTTTTGTCACTTGACCATGGGTCGAAATTACGAGGTCCGTAAAACAAAAGCCCTCGAGTATTTGAATATTTCGACGTGAATATACACTCACTGACTCACTCTCTGAAAGTGCACAAAGGCTATTGGAAAGGGATATTATAATTGTGAACCCCTGTCAAGTAACAAAGTCGACACCTGAGCAGGTACTCCTCTCCGAACTTCCTCACCACGTTAATGGAAGGACTATAAGCCTGGACAAATTTAACGTGTATCAACCCCTCTACACTACTGTTCTAAGGCGGCACAAGGACTGGAACTTTTGACACGCCAGACATGAGTTTGTGTCCATGACCATGAAGTTACCGCGTCCACGAAATGGTAATTTCAGAGAGACTTTTAGATAAAAAAAAAGACATCAAAACACTCAAGGTAAAAAGTAACATTGTTTAAATTAACCCTTTAGTTGGCTTACTGGTACACCGGATAGGTAGCCGTATTCTGACCACAACCGGTTTGTCCTTACGCTGTAAAGACACTGATACTTTCTTTTTTTTCTAACTTTGATTAGCATATATTTTAATTCTTTTAGTGAGATTATTATGTGTTTTGGAGAGATGCAGTTTGTCCATACACACACAACACAATACACAAACACTAGCTGCAGCACACTACATGATGACAAGAGTGAAGAAGAAGGCAACGTAACCGACTGTTCCGAGTTTTATACTAGGCGGTGAAGGTCGTACGACTATTTTGTAACAGGAGTCGCGATTGGATGCAAATGCGCGCGAGCAATTAGATTAAGATTAAGATTATGCGCGCGAGCAATTAGATTACGATTAAGATTATGCGCGCGAGCAATTAGACTACGATTAAGATTATGCGCGCGAGCAATTAGATTAAGATTATAACACTCTTGGGCGAAAGAACTAGGAAATAATTTAACGGGTAAAGTTAAAGAGAGTTAGAAGAAGTCATTACACACACACATATATATATATAAAATAATTTGAGTATCATAATTTGGCGCGTGTGAAGGATTCCTTGATTTAGGTCATTGTTATTGATGGTGGATGTTTTCTTTGGGTGAAATTGATGAGGCAGTCCAGTGATTATTTAAATCTGTTTTATAACACGTCTTGTAACACATACCATATGAAACGTAAAGTATAGCATGGATAACATAATATAGAACAAAGAAAACGAATGCACAATGAGCTGCAGCCGGCTACATGTAGAAGCAGACAAAATACAGAAGAGAGAAAACATGCGGTCTCCAGGAACCTCAGCGTATATATATGCGGCTCAAATCGCATGATCTGAGTGGATGGATAGATGTAGTTCAAAATACTCTCGTTAGGTGGCTAGCTAGCTTATTAGTAAAACGTTGGTCATGAAGCGATGGATCATAGGTAATTAAAGATATTTAAAAGAATTATATTACTAAGATTATTACATGTATATATGTACATAGACACAAAATCCATAATCGCTTAAAAAAGAAAAACATAAAACCTTTTTGCAAGTATGACACAAATTCTTTTAAATCATATGAAACATTATTTATAGCACAGAGTATACTTATAAAAAGAAAACATTTAGGTTTTTTGTGTTCCAAAATTATAAAATAAAAAATTAGGCTAAAATATTTAAAATTTAAATAAAATTCTTCTATTCTCGTATTCTTTTAAGTATTATGCTTAGTTTTATGCAATGTAAAAATGTAACTCATTTGTAATATTTCAAGCAAAAAAATTAAACATTAAAGGTTTATATTAACGATGAATGCACAATAAGGGAGAGATAATGTAAACGGGTCTTTAAATTCTGAAGTATGAACAAATGTCGATAAATCTTTTCATATATATCAAGTGTTCTTTACATTATGGGGACACTATAAGGTCCATTTCCTACTAACGCGAGGCAATTTATATTTTTGAGCACAGTAAGTTTCTTTAAAAATACGAATTTGCAAAATGCGCTGAAAGAGTCTCCTGAAGTATGAGTCAATGACCATCACCACAAACCTGACCGAAAATATTTAAAAGATTTCAAATCCAAAAGATTCAACTCAAAGAAAAGAGACTTTCGATATTCTTCTTAAAGTACTCAAACTGAGTTCCGAGAGTTTTATTAATCGAAAAAAATTCTTCCACTTCTTAAACGAACATTGTTTTCAATTGCAAGAAAAATAAAAATTCAAATTCTATCTTAGGACAAAACCACGAATGTGGTATAAGTGGTTAATTAAGATAATTATAATATGTATTATAAAAACGCCTATTGGTTAACAGTTAAAATTATACTATAATGCTGTTTCCTTCTGATGCTATCTATCGGCAGTGAAAAAAAAATGACATAGTTAAATTTCCCTTTGAAAAGTCCTCCGAGACTACAACCTTTATACACTGCTGGCCACCGAAAATGCAACACCCTGAAGGAAGCAGGCAAATAACATGAAATTTATAACATGCATTAGCGGAAGTGAGATATGCAAATGATTAGAATTTCAGCGCAGACACACATCACACATGCCCATGGCGCCACCTCCAAGGTCTACTTAAGGCTTGGAGATTTTGACGATTTTAAGTTCGGCAATTGTGATTTTTTCAAAAAACGATCAGTTTTGTCTCGTAGAAAACAGTGATCAGCTTTTGATCAAGTCTCCGGGTTCGACAGGGGAAGGATAGTTGCCTACCGAGATTGTGGATTATCTTTCAGGGAAACCGGTAGTCGTGTTGGACGAAACCAAACAACTGTAATGCGGATATGTGGTGGTTGGATGCAGGTGGGTACGACGGACCGACGTGGACGATTGCATCCACCTCAAGGCACCACTTCACGTGAGGACAGGCAAATTGTGCGCATGGCAGTGACGGATCGCCCAGTCATATCACGAACCATAGCACAGGACATTGTGTCTGTAACGCATCATTAAGTGTCTGCGCGTACCATTCGACGCCGTTTACAGCACTGTGGTCTGTCCGCAAGATGTCCATTGCTTGGTCTACCCTTGACGCAGGACCACGGACGTCTCTGCCACCAATGGTGCTATGAAAGAAGGATGCGAGCGGCAGAATGGAATGAAGTTGTCTTTATTGACGAGTCACGCATCTGTATGCAACACCACGATGGTCGGATTCGAGTCTGGAGACACCGTGTTGAGCGGATGTTGAACATCTGCGTTATGAACCGCCACACTGTTCCTGCACGAGGTATTAAGGTATGGGGCGGTATTGGATATCACCCTCGCACTCTTCTAGTACGCATTGCCGGTACTTTAAACAGCCAGCACTACATCTCCGAAGTGTTGGAGCCAGTTGTCCTTCCTTATCTTCAGGGCTTATCCACAGCCATATTTCAACAGGGTAATACGCGACCACACGTAGCACGCATTGTCCAAATGTTCTTCAATCACCAGATTGGATTTCTTCCCTCGCTTACTCACTCTCCGGATCTTTCGCCGATAGAAAACATGTGGGCCATGGTTGCTCAAAGATTGACCCAGATTACACCACCAGCTGCCACACCAGATCAAATTTGGCAACGTGTGGAAGATGCTTGGTCTGCTGTACCTCAAGAACACATTCAAAGTCTCCTTGAATCAGTGCCGCAGCGTGTGGTAGCGGTGATCTCCAACAATGGCGGCTATTCTGGCTACTGATTCTGCCAGGAGACTCGCTTCATAGAAGTTTATAAATTTAATCATTTGATACTTGTTCAATATGTTATCTACAAAATAAATTTTGTTGTGCTATCTCTTGTCTTTTTTGGTGTTGCATTTACGGTGACCACACACACACACACACACACAGCAGTGTATTTTAACGACTCGAAACTTTAAAAGAGTTTTGTTTTTGGCACTATCATTCTCGTATAAGTAAATAATCATATTTATTACAAAACATCAAAAGCAATTCCAGAGAACAGGAGAAAATAAAAATATAATAACGTGTTGAATGCAATAAAAATATACTTTGATGCTTAAGATACAATACGACTTTAATTATAAACCATACAAAAACTATCAAAATAAGTATTTAATTATGTACATGACAAGCCCATAAGAGGCAATAGTAATTATTAGATATATTTTTGATTTAATATTGATGACTTAAGAAGCAGAAAAATTTGAAGTACTGATAAATACGTATATAATTATATTATTTTTAGTTCAAATGTTAATTTTTATAATATCGCAATATATTTCGTTTTGCTTCCTTTCAGTAAATTAATATATGTTTTAAATCTTTTATTTTTAAATTTTCAATAAGTCCGCTGCCATCCTTGCAGGGATATAACGCATCCATAAAAGGACGCCCCTCACAGTTTGAAAAACGCTGCCCTACTCCAATAGTTTTCTTGCTGCGGATTGTGCTGCTAATAAACCACCAATCAAGTTTTATGAAACGCGATTGCTAATATTAAAAAAAAACATTATAAATATTTACTGTACATTTTGATCATTATTTCATCTTTTTTATAGAAAAATTCAACATCGTACAGGGAAATAGTATTTATTTTATAAATAGAGCAATATACCAAAATTAATTTTTAATATGAGTGTTAGGTTTTTTTATTTAAATTATGTCGTTAATTTATAGATACACATAAAATATTGCAATATCTTTCACACAAACATATGTAAAATGAATTCTTACGATTTCCGTCATCCTATTCACTCCTATTGAGAAGAAACTTGCATTGAGCCTACAGGAATGACTCAACCGTGTCTTAAAATATTTGCGTTAACGAAATTCAGGAACGCCCAATCAGTTTGAAAGAAATATATTCTTCTAAATAGATAAAAAAATACGTACTAATTGTTTTTACTAAAATTTCAAGTTATCTTCTAGAAATGTAAATCAATTTATTTTATTCTCATTAAATCATGTTTCAACAGCCACTAGTAACTGTATGAATCGATGTATCATCGTCCTTCAAAATGGCATATTCAGCAGAAACTTATGTCTCCTATCCCATACTTTGCTATTTACTGACCAACAAGTACAGATTGAGCCTTTGAATCTCAGCTTTCTCCCTAAATCACTGTTGGTCACTTTTGCCTACAGGCTATGGTCACAAACTCGTGAACGGCGTGTCACGGGTTCAAATCCTGGTGCAAATGGAAACCCACAGTGTAGATCAGACTACCATGTAGACCTATACACGTTAAATCTTCGAAGTGCAATGTCATCTTTTTGCTGTTTTGGGTTATTAGTACAAGGGCTGGAAGCTCAAGCGTCATCCTTTTCACTTGACCGAGGCTCAAAATTAGGGCGTCAGTCACCAATAGCCGTCGGAATGTTTTACTGCGAAACGTTAATATAAATTTCACTCTCACCCAAAATGATAGGGCTTCCTTAAATTGCAAGGTCTTTGACAACCTCATTACAGTTCAACTTCTGTGCTTTGAACGAATGATGATTTTGTAAATGATGCGCTTTAGAAGGACATGTATTATGTTGTGTTAAACAACACGAAACACAAGGGTTTTGTCATGACGACAAATGACCCGACAATAAAATAGGTTTTGCACCAACATATTATTACATGACCATTTTTTTCCCGTGCATCAATAGAACAGTCTTTGTAGTCATGGTACCACTTAAGACGAAGTTTTAAATATATATTTTTTCCGTACACCATTAGAACAGTTTTTGTAGCCATGGTACCTTTTAAGATGAAGTTTAGTATTTGCCTCCATAGGTTAAAATGTCTTTGGTAATGATACTCAGTGGAAAAAGTAGTTATTTGTGGAATTTCTTTTGTAATTTAAAGAGGCAGCTAGGATTGGGAATATACCTCTCTGCAGAATAGGATTTTTGAATATCCTTCCTACTTCCTTCTTGTGAATAAATACCACTACCACACACACACACACATATGCTATCAGAAATTAGACAGAGATAAACGTGATAATTATTTGTTCTGAGGCTGAACAGTAAAAATTTTTGTGGTTTAGAAAAAAATGTGATAGGAAAAAATATATTCTCCGTTTGCTTGAAAAGTTATGATGTTTACAAAATTACTGACATTTATTGATTTTGTTAGACATAAGTTTTAGAAAGCAGTTGAAATGGAAAAAGAGACTCCTTAAGAGAATTTAAAATAAGCTCATTGGTAACAAAGCTACTTTCCTTTTTTCAAATATTAGATGGTCATCACCTAAAGGTTAACATGAATCGTTAATATACATAGGAAGTGTCTGGTGCCAAGTATATATAATAAGGTATCATAAGGGTCAAGTTTACGGACTCCAGACTGGCGTGTCATGTGTTTGAGCCTAGTACCACTAAAGACTCGATGCACGTTAAATCTGTTAAGGATACGAACAAACAACTACGAAGCTCACACATCCATTCATTGGCGTAGTGTGATAGTTTGGAGAGGAGGTACTTGCTCGGGTGTCATTCCATTCACTTTGTAATGCGGGGGCTACTCCTACTTTCCTCATGATCCCCTTGTCTTCTATCGGACCCGGCTAGATGTGTGGAGAGAACTGAATAATCTGTCGACATGATTCACTCAAATTATTTTATTGTCACAAAATATCAATCAAACACAATAATAATCCAATTAAGTTTATTGATCAATACTAAGAGCGTAAAGGTGAGACCCGTTAACCTGGGGATAATATTTATTGATCCTCAACATATTTCTACAATAACGTATACAAGCTCGATTTCTACTCAGCCGCGCTCTAACAAGTTATTCTCTAACTTCTATTTAAATAAGGCTCACAATACCTGTACTCTTATGAAGCATTAGTCTTACAGTTGAAGCCTTAAACAGCAATACTTGAGGGGATCAATTCCGATCTGAGTGGTCTTCACTTGGAAATCTTCAATGCACACTTTTATAATTTTAGATCCGCACTACAATAACTTACGATCCTCCACTCACTAACTCTCAAAATTCATGAATACAGAGTATGTATCATGAACTTCATTTGTATAATCACCTCTTCTTACCTTCGGTGAAAGATTAATGAGAAAAATATTTCCCTAAAAGAATCCCCAAGGGGTTAGAAACATCACAACTTAACCGAGATTCCAAATAACGAGGTCCGTCACCAATAACTCTCAGATTGCTTTATATTGGAACGATTTTAAACATCAATTCACGAAAGCTACGTTAAGGCATTGAAAAAATTACGGACCTCGTAAATATGTACTCGCTGTAAAGTGGTGAGGACGGCATCTGAGATGGCATGTGAATCACCAAACGGTGAGGACTGAAGACATCTACAGATTGGGCCGAACCTACGATTCGAAAGCACCAGTCACGAATTATTTACTCTGTTTTTTTAGTTATCGCCCTTGCATTACAGATACACAAATTTCAACCATTGTTGTAAAACAGATTTTTTTTACGAGCAATTTCTAAACTGCATCTAGAAAAGAAATTCGACGACATTCTGTAAGTAAAAATGTAGGTGGAACAGTCGGGTAGTAATGGCCGTAAATTTGTCTTGGAATTTTGTAATCGTGGGAATGAATGTTACATGTAGTAAGACACACCGTGTACAGAGGCTGATGTGCGTTAAATTTGTTAAGACCTCTTGTACAAAAGAGTGGAAATTTGGAGGAGATTTCTGTCATTTAACCATAATTTTCAAATAAAAAATCTGAAAAATATTTGATTTAGAATTCAAAACCTAGCTTTATTTCTTAAATCAAATATTGTTTCGAATCCTTGATTTTTTGCAAATACATTTTAACATATAAGGAATGTAGAAACATTTGATGCATTTTTGCAACGACATAAAAACAATCATTAAGTTATCGCGAAAATTAAAGTACATTTAAAAGGGTATAAAAGTTATCACGCATGTTTTGAAAAAAAAAAGGCAAATGAGAATGATCAGCTTTTAAGATTGTTTGAATAACTTGCATCACATTATGAGAGGAGACCCCAGGTACAACATTAAATGACTTAATTATCTCAGATACAGCTACATATACTAAGATTGAGAGTGCAATAATGGTCCTTTTAATTTCAAATCAATAAGATATTTATGTTAATTAGTATCATTTATTACAACATTTATCTTGGTTCTTTTCTCTAATTCAAGACATAACAAATAACAGGGAGTCAGAGTTATAATAACAAGGCTTTGCAAGGCAACACGAGAACTGTTGATGGCGGAATTCTTACTTTTGAGCTTCGGTCAAGTGACGAAGACGACACTTAGCTGCCATTCCCTTTCCTAAGGGGAGGAAACGTTTAGCTCTATAAATTCAATGTGTATCCGCCTGGATTTCATTAGCACCAAATATGAATTCCGTTGAATCTGCAGCCATAATTTCGTGACCATATCCGCTGGGCTAACACGGCAATCAAGACAAAAGAAGAATTACTCATCTTACTTATGGAAAATCGAATGAGCTAACTTAAATTGCTTAATTCATAAAAAAAAGTAAAATAATATTTCCATGAAGAAATAAAAGGTGATCATTTGACACAGATCCAATAAATCTCAATAACGAAACAACGTTTTCGCTCCCCCTTTAGCGTATATTCGTATTTTCACATCCTAATTTCAATTGTTAATAGACAAATAATTTTTCGCTATTGGATTTTGTTTTGTAGGGAAAATATTGTAATTAGAAGAATTGAATAATTAATCCCTGAAAAAGAAAATTATACCCTATAAATATTCTCCATTCAGATTCTAATTTTATTTTACACATGTATAGTTTAATCCATATTTGAAAATGTATGTTGCAAAATCACAGTTGCGCTTTTCCTTCTTAAGCGACAATTTCCTCTTCTATGTGTGTAACAATAAAAATAATTTATATCTGCAAAATAAAAAAAAATCGCCATTTAAAAAAAGCGTAGCTATTTAAACAAAATAAACAAAAAAAACCACATAACTATATAGCATCAATTAAAAACTTCATTCAGTAATTCTTACTATCTAATGAATTTTGAATTTTTTAGAAAATTTTTTAATGAAACAAGTGATAAAATCCAAGAAATTAGTAATCATTCAAATCCATAATTAGACAGGAATATCAGCAAAAATTAGTTCCCGACATTTTAAACATAACTGATTCTCAATGGTGATGCATCTCGTAATTTTGAGCTGCTGCAAGTGACGAGGATGACATTTCAGTTGGCACCCTACTTCCCATACTTTAGCCTATTTATATAAGAAACACATCTGACAGAATCTCTTATTTAAATGTATCATTGCTTACAACTTTTCGAAATCGACAATAAAACTAAAATATAATTCACCGTATGACATTTGAACAGAGAGGCATTTGTAAGCTAAATAATTATTTGCTTTTTTCAATAATTGCGCATTGACTATTAACTTATATCCATCAAGTGTCAAACATCAAAATTAATGAGAAATGTTGATTTAGGTTTAAAAATGTTTTGATAACGTCACTTTTTAAAGGAACATTTTGAACCTTGGTCGAAGTGTAAAGGGCGACATCAGAGATCTAGAAACCCCTCTCCGAACTTCTAAAACCGTCTTAATTTTAAGCCTCGAAAGGTTGTGCACCAGTTCATCTGAACGGCGGGACTTCAGCAACATTAAGACTTGAACTCATGCTACGCCGGAAACATTTTCGTGACCAGGGCAACTAAGTTACCGTAGCCACGAAATATTAATTCAAGATACGCTTTTAGATCAAAAAGTATAAAACCCATAGGCAGCCTAAAAAGTAACATACCATAAATTAAATTTACACTGAACGCACAGTAAGAGACAATGTCCAACGAGAAAATAAGAAACATGATCAAGTGTAGGTGAAAACATTTAAGTTATTAACACTAAGTTATCTATTGTTACTAACATAAATCCAAGTCCATTTTTCCATATAGCAATGTATTTAAATATTGAAATCGCACAATCTACAAATTGAATATCTCTAAACTATGAACCAATGACCATTACCATACACCGGAAAGAAAGATTTAAACGATTACGGTTCGAAAATGATTGAATGAAATGTTATTGGATATTTTAAAAATAGATTTACTCAAAATGAACTGAAAATTTTATTCACCGAAAGAAAAATTCAGGATTTCAACCTAATTTTTTGTTAATACTTTTAATAAAATTGGTTTCAAACTCTTTTTTATAAAAGAATCACTGTAGAATAAATGTCAAAAAACTAAAAGTTAAAAGTTCAATTTATTACAGTTATAATGTGATAGAATGATGTCACACATTTTAAATTCTAGTTCTATTATTCTGAGGTAAAATATTTAGCATGATTAAATTTTCCTTTGATGTGTCCTCAGGGTAATTTTTTATTTATTTTTTCTATATTTACGTTTCACATCTATAACTCTGTAGCTGGTCCGTAAAGTTCTGCTTTTAAAATTTACTGGCGTTGATTTTCTTTTGATATATTTATAGATGGTTTTTGAAACTTTACAAGACTCCAGCGAAATGAGTCAATAGCTATCTGCAAGACATTTAAAAAAGTAGGGAGCCCAATAAAAACGATAATTTTCACAACATTTTCTATAAAGATATGTGTCCACATTCTGCGTCAGTTTATCGAGAGAAAAACATAAATTTAGCTACGAGTGCAGTTTTATGCCAGACAATTTAGAACTGTTTCAAAAATGGAGGAAACGGGTAAATGTTATATTTGTAGTGAGGAACGAACAAAAAATAGGTTTTCATATAATCAGCCATGTTTTCATATAAAACAGCTGCAACCCTTTAATAAACGTTATAAGATTTTTACTCAGAGTGAAAAAGTTAACTCGCATATATTAGATAGTAGTCAACTAAAATTCTATCATGATCACACTAAAACAATCAAAATAAAGAAACATTTGCGTATTCATCCCAACGTAAAACTTTACGCTTGTGAAATTTGCAACAAATGTTTCAGTCAAAAAGGAGATCTTAAAACCCATTTGCGAATTCATACTGAAGAAAACCTTATGTTTGTGAAATTTGCGAGAAGACTTTCTCTGTAAGAAGTAACATAATAATGCATTTGCGTATTCATACTAAAGAAAATCCGTATGTTTGTGAAATTTTCAACAAATGTTTCATTCAAAATACAGAACTCAAAATCCATTTGCGTACTCTTACTAGAGAAAATCCTTATGTTTGTGAAATTTGCAACAAGGCTTTCTCTGTAATAAGTAACTTAAAAAAGCATTTGCGAATTCATACTGAAGAAAAGCCTTATACTTGTGAAATTTGTAACAAATGTTTCACTCAAAATGAACATCTCAAAATCCATTTGCGTATTCATACTGAAGAAAAACCATATGTGTGTGAAATTTGCAACAAGGCTTTCTCTAAAATGAGTAGCTTAAGGCGATGTGGTACCCTAAAAATCGTCAAACAATCAATTTGTTTATTGGCTTATATGATACTTTTAATTCTTCTAAATGTGTCTGCAAAATTTCAGAGCTGTAGCTGTATTTTTTTATTGAGTTATTTATCCATTTTTGCTGCATGGCTGCAGACTAAACAAAGCTTCCACGCCCACTTTTCAGATCGTTTGCTAGAAAAGAGCCTGATAAATAAGGAACAATTTTTTTTTATTCCACGCTGACTAGTGTTTAAACTGAAATGAAATCATTGCTTTGTTTGATTATACGAGAGTTATTCTACTGCGTTTTCTGTGAAGTTTTGTTCCTGCAATTTTAGTTATAGCTCGTTGCGTATCTATAACAATAAAAAGCTTTATATTTGTGCAATTTGCAACAAGGCATTCTCTGATAGTAGTAACCTTAGAGTGCATATGCGTATTCATACTGAAGGAAAGACTTATGTTTGTGAAATTTGCAACAAGGGTCACTCTCAACTTTGTAAATTGAAAAGACATTTGCGTATTCATACTAAGTAAATGTACTTATATCTTTAATTTTTTATTGGAGAGATTTAGATAATTGCAATTTATAAGTTTTTGAGTAGTTAAAAAGTTAAACTTTTATCTGTATTATGTTTAATGACATTTCTTTTAGTGTTGTGTTTTCTTTGACATTTTTTCAGAACTTTAATGTTTTTGCTACTTTTTCTCATAAAATTAAAGATATATTCTTATTATTTATAAATTTGACAAAAAATGAATCGTAGACATTTCAATTTTGCATTGTCCAAAATAAAAATTTTTATACTGTTTAAATTTATCATTTTTTAATTACTTTAAAATAAGGAA
The DNA here is from genome assembly GCA_019973975.1 of Trichonephila clavata. Lineage (NCBI taxonomy): Eukaryota > Metazoa > Arthropoda > Arachnida > Araneae > Nephilidae > Trichonephila > Trichonephila clavata. The sequence continues at coordinate 28,822 of BMAO01035349.1, read as the reverse complement.
CTTATTATCTTGTAAGATTTTCCTTTGTATGTTTTCAATTTAAATTCTATTTAAATCATTTGTTGATAAGAAAAATTATTATAATCTTTGTTGATCAATAATGAGTAACTTTCTTGATAAAAGTATTAAATTTTTTTTTTTATTTAGACTACTTTACTTGTGTCTTCAATGTCACAATTCAAATGAAACTTTCTTCATTTTGTTCAAATGATACTATTATGATATCAGAATTTCAGTGCAATTATTACCATTGGAGGAAAATTAATTTTATGGACTTCATAATAATAAAAAATGATGAAAAAGTGATTTGATTTGTTGGTAATCTAAGGTCTGAAAAAGAGTTTTAGAGCCATGCCGTTTTTAAGGAAAATAATTCATTTTTGCGGTAACTGATATTTTAATGTTAAAATATTTTAAAGATTATGAAGTTATTAAAAAGTTACAAATAAATACATATTTTTGCGTACAAAGTCCTCTGCTTTCCAGGAAAAACTTACAATATTTTTTTACAAAATGAATCTTCAATTAAGTTTTGTATTTATAAATTATACCATCGACTAATTCCGAAAAATTTAAAAACGTCGTGAAATGCCGCGCTATGTAGCTAATAATTGTTAACCGTTATTGAAGAAATTGAAGCTAAAAAATATTGTCAGTGAATCCTCAGAAATAGTATCATTATTTAAAGAATTTGTAATATCTTTTACATTATTCTTCTCCTATTTTTTTGTAAAAATGATAAAAAAATTTAATCTATTAGCAAAACGGTTTTAGGTTTAGGTATTAGGTTCAGCAAAACGGCGAAAATTGAAAAAAAAATGGAACTGGAAGACAGCATTTAAATGCTTATAAATACTAGATTTATGGTTACTTATTCCATAAAATTTCATTTGTTGTCGTACCGAATGGAATTATGGGATTTTGGCCACCTAACTATTGTAGATGTTACTGGATTTTCTTTTCACTTCAAGGCTACGTGTTTTTTTCCACATAAATACAGTATTTAATGCTAAATCTTCGGGAGATTATTTGTCGACACACTCAAACAAAGGAAATACTTGGGAATTTATTTTCCATCACTTCCGAAATTAATGACAATATTAGGTAATCTTTTCTTAATTAGCGAATTGGGTCGATGGTATTATACGTATTTACATTAATTTAATTTTTTGAATTTCATTAGAAATTGGATTGTATGTGCCAAACTGGAAAGCCAAGAGTAACTTTTCAGGGTTTGTCATTCAAAATGTGTTTAATTATTGTGCAGTTTAAATCTGATAGAATTCAATACGCCTTAAGTTAGTATGTGGTGGTATCGATACATCATTATTAAGAAAACCACGCAAGTAATATAAAGTTTGCTCAAGTTTCTATATTCAATTTGTTTTTAAATATACTGTTTGGTTCATATACCTATAAGTGAAATCACGAGTGGAGTAAAAAATATGATTTCGCTTGGTTGTAGTAATGTAAGAGTCCTTTTTCTGTATTTTCTTCTTCCTTTTATATTTACCAACTCTTCGATAAAGTAATCCACAAATAAATATATTTCTTTATTTTTCACAAATGTGGAATAATAGGTTGGATTTACTTACCGAGTTTAAAGAAAGATGTATTCTATGAGCCTGACTAATGTTTTTCTAGCGCTTTTTTTATGATTTCAAGGTTTTCTGTATTTTAATGCTTCTATTATGTATTTTATGGGTATATTTTGCTTTTAGTGCTTCTATTCTGTATTTTATGGTATTTAAATAATTTATTTGACTTTTTTTTATTGAATTTAAGCAAAATGTTTGTTTTTTTTTGCAAATTTCAGGTAAGTTTGTTTAAACATTTCTGCTCTTCAGAATCAAGCTAAAACCTATCATTACAAAGTAATTCTAATCAATTTTTGTCTGAGGTCACTCTAAGTAGGTAGTCTTTACAGACATTTTTGAGTGATGGGTCCAGCCCGGTTGCTATTTAATACACGTCATATAAATGGATTAATGAACTTTAAATTGGATAATGCTCTAAATTCTCAAAAGGTGGAATTTTCTAGAGGCAGATACCGACACAAGTGTCTTTCTCGACATTTGATCGTTTTTTAAAATTATAAGTCCTCACTCCACTAGATCATTGCTTCGGAATACTTTACAAATAATCAATCGTTTAATTTTTATGAAACGATTATATATAATTAATACATTAATCATTCAAAATGTATTTTAGTCCTTATTTCATTCACTATCCAAAATAAATTTTTAAATCAGTGAAAACTTATTAATTTATATGGCTTAAATTAAGCCTTTGATTTATAAAATATAACATTTCAAAATAGCTTTCATACAAACACATACGCTAAATAAATTTTAACGGCTTTCAGCACCCTACACTTAAGTCCAAAACTAAGACCATGTCGTGCCCCTGTCCTATCTTGGACTGGGTTCACATTGCCCGGCCCGCCTGGTGTGGAAGGAAACATATCATCACCAACAAAAGCCATAACAATAATTATTTATTGAAAACAGACAAACACAATTAACAAGCACAAGTTCAATCTATAAGTGGAAACCCTCGAGTGATTATCTAATACCTAGATTAATCCTGATACTCAAATCTAATACTCAATTCTAAACTTCAAATTTAATATTTCCGTCTAAGTAATCTCAGCTATCAGAATTGACAAGGTGACGAACTCTTGCTAACCTCAGGTCAGTACTTAATTTGATTCCTTTAATGATTAATCTAATCCTTTTCTATAATACTATCAAATACGCGCAAAGCTCGTTGAAGTGATCCGTAGACGATACTTACATTTAGTTTGGCAATTCCTTCTCTCTCTCACACTTACGAAATCTAGACTTTATATAGCCGAACTAATAAGCATATAACTATCTCGTGTTGATCCCGAAGCGGCTGGGAAATAGAATAAATTCTGGCCCCAAAGTTACCCAAGAGGATTAGTTTGGAAATTAACGCGAATAGCCCCATCACAGCCCCCTGCAAGAAAAAAACGGGATTTATAAAAGGGTCTTAATGGCCCGATATAAATTCCGTTGAAAATTTTAAGTCTGAACTTACCTAGACATCTTAAATTTTAGTTTAGCAATAACTTTTATAGAACAATACCCTAAAGAAACACTCAAAACTACTAGCTCAAAATTTAATCTCTCCCTGGTTTTAACTTTTACATTCATTATATAAGGTGTACCCCATTTGTGCCAGGACTGAGGAAAAACCTCCCACTGGAGGGTAAAACCCGGCCGTACACAACCCGTAATCTTAAATATTTTAAATATATCTTGAATTACATACTTTATTATCTTCAACACATAATCTTCAAAACATCAGGGTCAGCCACCCTGAAAGGAGAACTGGATCAGTGGGCGTACAAAACAGGTTTTGAACACTTTATACACAACAACATTGAATTCACACATTTTTAAATTGTCAAATACTTTACAAATTTTATCTGGTTTCTAAAAATAAAACTTCCATTCCAATCGCGTAGCGCTGTTAGTGTTATGGTTAATGTCCTCTCTCTACGCTGCTAGTCCCAAATACCAGATATATACTAATATACACTTCAATATATTTATATATACACAATTATATACAATTTTCAAAATATTCAATGTAAACAAACAATACAATGAATTCTCGCACATTTAGCCAAGCCTTTGGATAAGGTAAACAAATGTAAACATACATATGCTTTCCACAATTTAGAATATATTTAAATATACAAAAGGTCATTTCCCTCAACGTAGTGAGACTTTTGCATTAGACAACATTATTAACAAAACGAGACTTGTTTCTTGCAAAAACTCAACCGATTGCCTGTCAGTAAATATATAAATGAAACAATACAACCTGGCTAATATCTTGCTCCTCTTCTTTCTTTAATGTCTCCTATCTGCACTTCCAATGACGTGGACCTTCTGTTGGGTTGACTCTCTCCTGTCTCCTGGCAGTCTGGTCTATAGTCTCGGCGACTCCTCAAGTTGTAGTTGTGACCTCGTCCTTCTTGATCTCTTCTAGATCGGGAGGATCCTTCATGGCCTGTCAATGATCCTATTGGTGATCTTGATCTGGCTTTCCCATGGACTTCTCTGCCGTTTTTGGAATTGCTGAAGTTGGACCTTTTCTATTGTCTCAATCGTAGTTGTTGGCGATCTTTTTCATGAACTAGTCTACTGTAGCGATCTTCGACTTTTTTTCTCTTCCTTGTCTGCACATTAGACGAAATAGAGGACGGGAGCCTTCGTTTGTAGACTTCTCTTTGGATATGTGCTCTTTTACTCCTCGGCACCTCTGGAATCGACTCTTGTTTTCTCTTAGATCTTCTGGAGTGTTGGTTTTTCCTTATTTAGTGTATCGTCTGGGATAGCGAGTCAGATATCGCCCTCTTACACCGACCCTTGGTCAGCTCTTGTCCGATCCTTTTTGTCTCTCTGTGATTACTTTTATTCCCTACTATATCATTTTCATTTCTCTCCTGTCTTCCACCCGACTCATTACTCTTAGAACCTTGTAAACTATCTAACCCATATCTACCATCCTCAAAACTACTCGATTGATACTCGGATCCTCTACTAATTGAACAATCTACTTCCACTAAACTTTCATCGCTTTTTCTCTGATGGTAAATTCGAACCTGATCTATATTGACTGTAGTTCTTCTACCTGCCTTCCAAATTACAACATTATTGTTTTTAACACTCACAACTCTAAAAGGACCCTCAAACTTAGAACAGAACTTCGCAACCACCTTTTTACTGGCTGAACTAATAGGGTGAGTTTCAACCAACACTAAATCATCCACCTTAATGTTAATTTCGCGTCTCCTTTTATTGTAATATTTCGCCCACTTTTCTTGCTTTTTCATTGTATTCTGCCTAGCTTCCTCAAACACCTTTTCCATATTCCTAACCACAAATTCTGTACTATCTGTGACCATCACAAGTTTTTGAAATGGGGTAATAATTTCTCTGCCCAAAAATAATTCTGCTGGGGTCTTTCCCGTAGTTTCATGGACTGCCGTTCTTAATGCGTATGCGAATACATTTAGAAACCTATCCCAGGATTCATGATTATAATTTACAAAAGAAGCAATCATTTGTAGTAAATCGCGATTAACACGTTCCGTTCGATTTGATTGAGGTCGATACACTACAGTTTTGACATGCTTTATATCTAATCTCTCACTTAAATGTTCAAAAACTTCAGATATAAATTGGGGGCCGTTATCGCTGATCAATTTGACAGGAACTCCATATTGCGAAATATAATTTTCGAACAGGGCATTGGCGATTATTTTGGCGGAAGCCTTTCTGAGGGGTATTATTTCCAACTGCTTCGTAAAATGATCCGTTATTACACAAATATATCGATATCTTTGAGGTTTCAATGCTGGGTAGGGGCCTAATAAACCTAATGAAACTATTTCGTTCTTATAATTAGTTACAATCGGTATTAAAAGACCGGCCGGTAACGCGTTCTTACAGTTAAATTTTTGGCACGTCTCGCATGTCAAAACATAATCATGTATCTCCCTACGCATGTATGGAAAATAACATGCATCCTTCACGCGTAAATATGTTTTCCGTATTCCAAGATGTCCAGTCATAGGCTTATCATGAAATTCGTGCATTATCGCACCTCGCATCGATTTTGGAATATATACTCTCATTTCTCCGAGAGAGGATGCATATTTCGCATAAAATAACAACCCTTCGATGATTTTAAAATCCTGTGACCAGTTCCCACAGAGACCCCCGCATTTACTGAACTGTCATCGGGGTTTTGTAAGTAGCGATAAATATGACCCAGCTCGGGGTCCTGCTTTTGTTCAGCTATCAATTGTTCCCTTGACGAAAGTACTAAATCTCTAATTACTGCACAAGTTATATTGCTATCCTCAAAATGTTCCACAGGGTTCCGCGACAACAAATCTGCCACAACATTTTGAACACCTGGTCTATGTTCCCACTCAACATTAAATTCGGCTAGCTTGAGTGACCATCTGACCATACGACTTGATAAATTTTTATCATTAGTGAGTTTCGTTAATGCTGCATGATCAGTAATTACTTTTACTGGTAACGATCCAAAGTAGGTGCGAAACTTGTTTAAAGCATAAATCACCGCTAATCATTCGTGCTCGGTTACTGTGTAATTGCGCTCCGCCTTATTAAGTGTGCGGGATGCATATGCTATGGGTCTCTGACTTTGCATAAGCACCGCTCCAATCTCAATAGAACTCGCATCTGTAAAAAGCTCAAATTGTACATTAAAATCCGATAAGTTTAGCACAGGTGCTTCCGTAATTGCCCGTTTGATCGATTCAAAAGCAGCTTGCGCCTCTTCCGAACAATTAAATTTCCTACCCTTCTTTTTTAAATCATACAGTGGCTCGCAGAGATCTGCGTACCCCTTAACAAATTTTTGATACCATTGGGCCATTCCGAGAAATTTTGATACTTCTCTTATATTTTTGGTGCTTTCATTTCGAGTATTGCCTTAACTTTAGATTCATCCGTGGCTATACCATCTTTACTAATCACGAGGCCTAAGTATTTTAGTTTCTCACATCCAAACTTACACTTATCTTTGTTCAACGTCAACCCCGCTTCTTGCAATAACATAAATACTTCCCTTAAATGTTCCAAGTGATGTGCAAATGATGGAGACGCGATGATGACGTCATCCATGTATATTTGGACACATTTCTCTAACAGTGGCTTAAAAATAATATCTGTGGCTTTCTGAAAATTTGGCGCTGCCCCCGATAGGCCGAATGGCATGCGTTTAAACGCATAAGTGCCGTTTTTCGTTACAAAATCAGTTTTGGCTACATCTTTGGGGTGTACTGCCAATTGAAAATAGCCAAAGTGCAGATCTAAAGTACTCATTATTTTCGTGTGAGGAATATTAGTAATTAAATCCTCGATGAGCGGCAAAGGATATCTCGGGTACTTAGTTACCGCATTAAGTTTGCGATAATCCACCGCAAATCTATACGCCTCGGAATTGTCCTGGGGTAATCCGTTCTTCTTACGACTCAAAACTACAGGAGATGCGTAAGCCGATTGACTTTGTACGATGGTGCCTTCTCTTAACATCTTGCGGATGTGATAATCAATGATACCTTGCTTAACCCTGTCATACCTATACGGTCTCGAGACAACTGGCGGGCTATTCACTGTATCAATTTCATGATATAATACATGAGTAAGTACCGGTGTGTCTGAGAATAGGCCTTTAAAACTATTAAATAACGATTTTAAATCTCTTTTTTGATTTAATTTTAATTTTGAATTCGAAAGATCAATTTCTACATTCTCCTCAACTATTTTTAATTTTTCGATTTGCGAATCCGGAATCGCAAAAGACTTTTCCTCGAAATTCATGGTAATCTTCGCGTTTCGTATAAAATCGACACCTAAAATGCATGGATATTCGAGATCCGCTAATATGTGAAAATCCCATTTTTTTTTTTGTGAATTCTCTGATTCGAATTTCTAATTATATTGTTCCTACATTGTTGCAACAGGCGCCCTGAGCCGTTATAACTTTTGTATTTGATTTTTTTATTGGTTTATAAGAAAAATATGCCTTATACGTTTCTTCAGAGATAAACGACTTCTCGGCTCCAGTATCCCATAATGCCTTAGTGAAGATGTCGTTCACTAAAATTGGCACATACGGGAGTTTTACAGGAGACATCCTTAAAGCAGAAACCCTTATTGGAGGTTTCTCATCAACCTGCGATCGATCTTGATTTCGAACGCTGCAAAAGTTTAAATTTTTATGACTACCCCTATTCCATTGATTATTCGACCCCCGTTCAAAATTATCACTCGGACCCCTATTTCTATATTGATCTCTTCTATCACGACTTTCGAATCCACGATCATTTCTATCAATACGGTTCCTTTTCTTGAACCCTTGATTATCATAATTTCTCTGGGGTCTCGTCCCATAGGAAGTTCTATATCCCTGTCTCCTATCATTTTGACGTTCAACTATCCCAGTATCTCTCCAATTTCTATTAGTACGACCTTCGTTAGACCCTCTACTCACATCACAAGCTCGACTTTCACTATTATTATTGCTCGAACCCGGATTGTCTCTCCTCAAATATTTGTCCTCGTACTTAGATATCAACGGAAGCAAATGCAATTGAGTAGTTGGATTTCTAATCTCTATATATTCCATCAATTCTGGTTCTAAACGGGACAATATGTTCGATAAAACTATCTTCCGACATATTTAATCCCAATTTCTTATGTATTTTTTAGGAGGCTGTAAATAAAAACAGACGGAGCCTGACCTTGACCCTGATACGACGAATAGAACTTGACTTGCAATTCAGTCTTATTCCTAACCACTGGAAAATTTGCTGTCAAAGCTTCTTTCAATTGAGAGAAATCCGTAGCACTCCCTTTCAATATCGAAGACCCAAAGACAACGAACCAGTCTAACGCACGGCCTCTGAGACGCCCTTTAAGATAATAACAAGCCAAATTATTAGGTATCTCGTAAAACTTAACATTACTGTCAATTTATACCAAAAATTCCTCTATATTCTCAACACCAGAAAAAAATATCAGGGAAGAGCCTAAAATTGGATCCGACTCCAATCTCGGGGTTAAGGAAGAAATGTCCGGTGGACAAACTCGTTGGGCGCTATTGTCGTGCCCCTGTCCTTTACCTTGGACTGAGTTCACATTGCCCGGCCCGCCTGGTGTAGAAGGAAACATATCATCACCAACAAAAGCCATAACAATAATTATTTATTGAAGACAGACACAATTAACAAACACAAGTTCTATCTATAAGTGGAAACCCTGGAGTGATTATCTAATATCTAGATTAATCCTGATACTCAAATCTAATACTCAATTCTAACCTTCAAATCTAATATTTCCGTCTAAGTAATCTCAGTTATCAGAATTCACAAGGAGACAAACTCTTGCTAACCTCAGGTCAGTACTTAATTTGATTCCTTTAATGATTAATCTACTACTTAGCTATAATACTATCAAATACGCGTGAAGCTCGTTGAAGTGATCCGTAGACGATACTTACATTTAGTTTGGCAAATCCTTCTCTCTCTCACACTTATGAAATCTAGACTTTATGTAGCCGAACTAACAAGCATATAACTATCTCATGTTTTTCCCGAAGAGGCTGTTAAATAGAATAAATACTGGCCCCGAAGTTGCCCAAGCGGATTAGTTTGGAAATTAACGCGGACAGACCCGTCACAACCATAAACATATATTCTTTGAAAACAGATAAACAATTTAATATGTTGCCCCTAAATTTGGTGCAGAGGCATGTTACAATGTGCGAAAGGATACAAAGCAAAATAAAAATATAAATAAGGTTTTTATTCTGAATTAAGGTACAGGATATTATCAAAAAATCAGAAATCATGAATCATAAATAAAACATTTACCTTGAGAAAAGTCTAATATAAAGTACGATCAAAGTGAACTACAATACAAGAGCCCCACAAAGAGCTCACTTGCTATTTATAAATGTTTCTATAAGAATTTCTGCCTGCCCATTTTTTGCAAAGTGGGACTATTATTTCCTCGGGTGACCTGGGAGGGGAGCTACGCTGAGAAATGTCTTTACCTAGACCATCCAAAAAATGTTCAATAGAATTAAGATCCGAAGACCCATGTGGTCAATTCATACGGCAAATATCAACTCCTTTATGAAATTCATCAACAAAGTGACTTCTGTATGGTGGCACATTATCATCCATACAAATGGACTCCTGGGTCACAGCACCCTAAAAAGCAAACATAGGCTTCCAGGATCTCATCCTTTTAACGCTATGATTTAATAGTACCCGTACGAAAAATGTGCAGTGGTGTATGTCTGCCCAACATTATGCCACCACACACTATAATTTTTCCCCTTGTAACCTGTCGATTTTTGTCATGTAGGAGAGAAGGTATCTAGTTCCATTTTTTCTCTAACGGAAATCTCGACGAGAATCACTTTGCCTGGTACATTCTGATTCATCACTGAAAGGAGCATGCCCCCATTCTAGGGTGTCCAAGACTGTTTTTTTAGCTGCACAATATTTGGTCTTTCCTGCTGGACGCAGTCAAAGGGTCGCACCAGAGTGGATGCCGAGCGTAAGGGACCGTCTCTAAAAGAAGACTGTAGACTCTGGATTCATAAAGTGGTCTAAATAGAACACCAGGGGTCTATGATAACCTCCAAGGTGTCTACGTCAGCCAAAATAAATTTCGGGTCCATGAGGTGTAAGTGGGGCTCTATGACAGTGACTCTCATTAAACTAGATCGTGATTTTAATTTTTTTTTTAAGTTTACAATATGTGGAAACCACATTTTATCTATTTTTCAACTTTATTTTCCGGAGTTAAGCTAGAGAAGTCCCGAATTTTCTAAATTTGCTGCAGACAATCTGTCAGAGCGTTTTAACCTACGTTCAATATTTAAATGCATTTTATTCAGATTTTGAAACTAGATTTGAGAATGTTTTGACTATGGCAATACTATAGTACAGTCTATGAATTCATAGGGTCATATTGAAAAAAAAGTGTCACATTACAATAGGAACTAATCGTAATAAACACTAAAAAAGAGATTAAAGTTTAGAAACGGATGCCAGCAATTTTGACTTTAAAAAGTCAAACCTGTTATTTGTCAAAACTTTTGGAATACGTGAGGAAGCTTTTTATTGCTTTTCCTAGTGTGAAGGAGTTTCAGCGCGGTTGCCAATCTCCAAAACAAAACAAAAAAATGGACAGTAATAGAGAGAATTTAAGGTTAAACCAGAAAATATTGACACCAAATGTTTAAATTTGATATCGTAGTGCAAGAGATTCACCCCTCTCATAAAAATTATTTGTTTGTTGTTTAGTTACTTTATTTGAAAGTTTTATTTATGAATTAACTTTAAATTAATTAATTAACCAGTTATTTTTAAAATTTATACACAGTTCTTCATTAAATATAGAAATTTCATTCGTTTAAAGTATGAGTAGTAGTACCAGGTATCAAAAATACATTTCAGTAAATAAATTTTCCAAAATTCAATATTTATTAAGCAGGGTCTTGCGTCGAACCTATAAACAAGTCAAGACCTATGTGAGACAAAAAAGTTTTGGAAAATTTGCTGTTTATTTGGAATTTCTTCTTCCAGACACAATAACTGAGGAGCCATTTTACACACTATGTGTTTGTGCACTTAATGCCAAGTCGCGATCTTGTGCAGATGGTGATGCTCTGTGGTGACCTTAGATGACCTTCCTAGTGAAAGTACCACTTGTTTGGATCTGATTCCATAACCGCTAGACCACTATTTTTGAAAACCAATTGTTACCATCGAACCACATCCACTTGATACTGACCAGCTACAAGCCTTCAATTTTCTCTCCATCTCAAGGAATCATTCAAACGATTACGTTCTCATTGCAAACAGACTAACTTGTTTGTTTTAATGTAATATTCACATGGCTTTATCAGGAATTCCCATATACTTGAACGATCTCAATCGATGGGTTCTGTAAACACTAACGCTAAACTATATTTTTTCCAAACTAAAGGTTGATATTATAATACGCATTCTTCAAAATATACAAATGCTATCAGTTTTACTGTAGTCATTTTAAAATTATGACGAAAAATAAGTTTGTGACCTTCATTTTGGACATGTGTGTATTCGTTGCTATAGTAAAAAACTGCATAGAAATGAAAGCAACAGTATTTATTCAATATCTTCTTAAACAAATTGCATAAACCAAATTCTAGAAACCCCAGTCTGTCTGAATGAAACAGATTGAGTAAAATAAAAATAACACTAAATGACCTTACACTAAATTCACTACACTCTAAATGACTTTACAAACATTGTTAATGAACTTCATGAACTGCAAATCAATTCTTTTTTTCTCTTAAAACTCCGTTTTTACATCCAGGAATAAATGCATGGATCATAATATCATCTTCCTGCTACAAGGTTATTTGTAGGAAATTAAGTCCAATTAAAACGGTTCAATTGATCGCTTCCAATGCTGTATAGACCATCACCCTTTTTCATCTTCTGCCAGTAATGACTACTTTGAGCTCATAGAGTGTACAATATGAACTTTCTCAACAAACGATTGGCTACCTTGGTAACCTAGTGGTTATGGTCACGAACTCGTGGACGACGTAACAGCAGTTCGAACATTGTGCCGCTGAAGATCCGCTGTTAGAGATCATTCCACGTAAAATAGGTCGAGGATCAAACTCCCAATCGTGTGCGTAGTTTGTTAGCTTGAAGAGGAGGTAGTAGCTCTTGTGCCGTCCCCGTGACCTAACCATGGTTCAAAATAATGAAGTTCAGCATCAAAAGCCCTCGAGTAGCTGAAGAATGCGACATTAATATTAATTCACCCGACAAAAGTTATTCTTTGTTGCTTTTTATAATTCAAGATATAAAAAAGAACAGAAACTGTGAAAGTCATATTTTCGTCACTTTATAAAGCCGCACGAGGACTTTCGTTTACTGACCTCGTAAATTTAAGCTTCAGTCAAGTAACGAAGATGTTCCCTTGAATAACTGACACACCACACCAACTGCAGTGAGTGAGTGAATATTAATGTCCCACTGTTCAGCTACACAAGGGCTTTTGGGGACGGTCCGTGCAATTTTGAACCATGGTCAAGTGACACAGATAACACCTGAGTTGGCACCCCCTCTCCTAACTACCACTCCACACCACACCAACGGGAGAAAGTTTGAGCTCTCGACAGATTTGACGTGCATCGCTCCCCTATACAGAGTGTCTTCAGTGGTACTGGGATCGATTTCATGAGATGCTAGCCACGATCCGATGCCTAGACCACTTGGCTACCGCAGCGATACACCAATGGGAGAGCTTTGAACTCAACACATCAAAGGTGTATCAACCCTTGTCTTTAGTTGAACGAGAACTCAAACTCCTTAAAAACTCCAGCCATGATATTGTTAGAATAACAGCTGATCTACTGCGACAAAGATAACAAAAATTGCTAATCTTACGTAAACAAAAGCAAGTGAGCTAACTTAAATTCCTTATTTCTAAAAAAAAAGTTTATAGTAATAATATGAATGAAAAAAAGAATAGCAGATCATTTGCTACACATCCAGTAAATCTAAATAAAGAAGCAAAGATTTGAATGGTTCCAAATAATTTCAGATCAAAATTGTGTTTTAAACGGACACAGTATTTTGTAGCATTTCATTTTATAGGAAAAATTATTGTAATATGAATCAGATTTAATTTAGTTAATCATTGAAGGAAGAATAATTCAAAACTTAAATAACCACCTTTCAGTTTCTAATTTAATTTCAGATATTTCAGGTTCATAAATTACATTTATTTTATAATTGGGAATATCTATACGAGCATCCGAGTTCACCTTTTTTTTTAATATTTAAGCACATAAACAGTTTTTTAAAAATTCAAATCTGAAAATGGAATCTCCAAAACTATGAACCCCTGACAATTACAACAGTACTGATTGACAATGTTTAAATGATTACGAATCGAAAAGATCTAAAAAAAAGAGAACACAATTTATTATTTTTCATAAGTATTCAACCCCTCAGGGGGCTCACCTTCTTTAGGTGAGTACGGGTGTCACAATCCCGAGGTACCCTAGTGATCTTTTCCTTTTCCCACGGGGTTTACTGTCTTTGGTAAACACGGGCTTCACGAACCCGGGATACCCTAGTGATCCTTCTCCATTTTCGACCCTCTTTCTTGTCATTCAATTCATTCTTTCTTTCTCTTTTCCTGTCTAGACCACAGATATTAAAACAAATGTTTGGCGCAGTATAGCCGAAGTCGGCTCTTGCGCCAATAAACCCCAAAATCACTCACTCACTCACTCATAAGTATTCAAAAATGTTATTCCAGAACACTCTTTTCAGGTTCCAAACAAAATATTACGTTTCATACTGAATATATATATAAAGTTACAACTACGCAATTTTGTATAAATAAATGGTAGAAAAATGTATGCTTCTTTTTTAATTCCATTATCCCCTAGACAAAAGTACAAGAGGACTAAATTTCCCTTTGAAATGTCTCCGGGGACTATCCTTCTGCTTTTAAAAGTTCTATAATTCTAAATTATATGTTTGTCACTACTTTAAAGTTTAGTATTCTTTTTGTGTGATGTTGTGTTTACATTGAAATATCTCTAAATATTTATTTCAAACTAAGCCGTTTCAAGCGAAATTAATCAATAGCTATCTGCCAGCCATGTAAAAAAGAAAGAAGTTCTCCAAAAGGGTCATTTAAGCAACGTTCTATATAAAGCAATGTGTGTATGTACTATCCGCATAGTTTTATCAAATGAGAAACATTAATTTAGCAACGAGTGCTGTGTTTTAAGTCAGACTAGTTAGAAATATTTTTAAAATGGAGGAAACAAAAAAGTATTATATTAGTGGTGAAGTAACATTAGTAGAACATCATGAAACTTTAACTGAGAAAAACACAGTGAAGTCGAATACATTAAATCGTTGTGGACAAAAGTTACTGAACAAACATACTAAAAGAAGCAAATCAAAAAGAATTTTGCATATTCATGCCAAGGAAAGACCCTACTCATGTGAAATTTGCAACAAAAGTTTCACTTGGAAAGGAGTTCTAAAAATCCATAGGCGCGTTCATACTGAAGAAAAATCCTATGTGTGTGAAATTTGCAACAGGTATTTCACTCAAAATGGACATCTCAAAACTCATTTGCTTATCCATAAAAATGAAAAGCCTCATGTTTGTGAACTTTGCAAAAAGGTTTTCACTCAACGTGGGCATATGAAAACACATTTGCGTGTTCATACTGAAGAAAAGCCTTATGTATGTGAAATTTGTAACAAGTCTTTCAGTCAAAATAAATCTCTAAAAATTCATTTGCGTATCCATAAAAATGAAAAGCCTCATGTTTGTGAAATTTGCAACAAGGCTTTCACTCAACTTGGTCATATGAAAAGACATTTGCGGATTCATACTAAAGAAAAGCCTTATAACTGTGAAATTTGCAAAAAGGCTTTCTCTGAACTTGGTAATATGAAAATACATTTGCGTATCCATACTGAAGAAAAGCCATTTTCTTGTGAAGTTTGCAACAAGCATTTCTCTGTAAGATGCAACTTAAGAAGGCATTTTCGTATCCATACTGAAGAAAAGCCTTACGTTTGTGAAATTTGCTGCATGTGTTTTACTTAAGATTACTTTTAAAAAATGCATATGTGTGTTCATACAGCTAAAAAGAAATTATATTTATAATTTCATTTTTATGTTATAGAGATTTGGATTATTGTAATTATATTAATTTGGGTGTTGTAAAAATAACTAAACTAGGATCTGTATTATGAATAATGAGACAATTTTTTAAAGTTTTATTGTATCTTAGATATTGAATGATACGTACTACAAACTTTTTAAGATGTGATATAAAATCCATTGTAGGCATTTAAACTTTTCCTAACTCAATTTTAAGTGTCTGCTATTTTGTTATTGTCTTATATCTACTTTTTTATTTCATTTAAAACAGGGATTTTATATTCTATGTTTCTTTATGTAGGAGTGTGTTTTGTTTCCAGACGTCAAATTGCAATGAAATTTTTTCTTATTATGGAAAATTCTTCAAATATATTTTGAGTACTAATAAGAAAATCGCTTCACAAACATGAAAAAATGTGCTCTTACATATTTTGTGAAAGGTTTTGACTATTTATAGTGTAAAGTGTGTAATATTCTACATTTGAAGCATGAATTTAGCTATTGTAGTGACAATATAATATGAAATTGATTAAATTTTTATTCGTATATCAAAATGAACTTTTTTCGAAAAGTTTAGAATTAATAGCTAATTTATCTGGGTTGAGTTTTGAGCCAAATGCATGCGATGTATATATGAACGGAATATAAAAATAGTTTCGTATAAGACATTATTATGGATCAAAATTTGCTGGAAAGTGAAAAAACAGTATTCATTTAGAATTCGGGAGAAGTTTCCCTCACGACATATTGTTATGCAATCGTTGTATTAGGTACTGAGATTGCTACTTTTTGTTTTAAAATATCTAAACAATTTAGCTAAATGATACTTTTATGAAAGAAGTTTTATGCTTCTTGTGTTTTCAGTACCGTTATTTAGACTGGGTTTCGTAGAAGTTATTCAATAAAATATTTTTGTTACGTTAATGGAATATCGGTGTAGTTGCTAAATAGGTGGAAAATGATTTTATGAATTTCTAATAGTAAACTAAAAAAAGGATTTTGAATTCTTTGATAATCTAGTGCCAGAAAAGTATTATGGAGCATACCATAAAAAGTTAAACTAATTTATTAGTGTTATCTAAATTTTTTTACAAATTATAAAGTTATTAAATTTAAATTAGTGTTTTACGTATTAAGTCATATGCATTCCTGGAAATACTTATAATATTTATAGAGAAAACAAAACTTTCCATTCAAATAGTACCTTGAGATTTATATTATACGCCAATTCCAACCAATTCAAAAACGTGGTTAGAAATCTCTGGATATGCAGCTACTAGTGTGGATAAACCTTCTTGGATAAGTTTAAACTTTTAAATATTGTTAGTGCATGTTACAAAATAATTTGGTTCATTAATTTTAAATTCTTGTATATTTTTCACTTATTTTTTTGGAAGTTTTAAAATTTTTGACCTTTTTTCTACAGAAGCGAATGTAGTGGACTATTTTCAAATATTCAACCTAGTGCCAAAGTATCTAAAATATTACGTGATTTGGTGAACTAGAAACATATTGGAACCACAGGACAACTTTTAGAATCGTATATAAGCGAATTATGTAGAGGTTACTATAAGGGAAGATTCACATATATTTGGCAAAATTTTAAATGTAATTTCGGCGACTTAAATATTGCTATGTTATTGGATCTTAAATTTTTTTCAAAGGTACCTGTTTTTCTTTTCAAGAATAGGGTAATAAATTCTAAATCTGGATATTTTTTGTGTATGGGGAGACTAAAAGGAACGAAAGTGCTCGGAAATTTGTTTTCACAAATGTACAGAAACGATGAAAACATCTGGGAGGTTTGTTTCCATTAGCGGGGTTTGTTTTCCTTTATCTTTTGGCTTGGCGGGGGTGGTGGACGATATGTTTCGTAAATTATTTTATTAAGGAAGGACCTTCACACAAAATACAATTATGAACAAATCAAATTAAAAGGTAAAACAATTAATGTAATAATTTATTGATTTTTAACCAAAATCATTACACTTCTTCAGACTCCCCAATGCATGACTTTCAATTCTTAAAACAGTTGGACAATTTAAAATTAGGATGAATTAAAAAACTATACACGGCACTCCTTTGTTATGTTTTTTTATTTCTAGTATAATTACAGAAAAAAATTTTAAGATGGAATTTTTATTAGGCAGTTAATTGTAGAGTAAAGTAATATAGTCCGAAAAGAAATATATTAAGATTTTGTCATTTTAAATCTACTTAATTCTGGGATAAATTAAATCTTAGAGGATTCAAAGCCTCTCACATTAGTATAAAGTGAAAAACTGACACAGAATTATTGATCCAAACTCGCGATTTAATTTTATTTAGCATCTAATCATGTTTGTAAATCATAATTCAATTTGTTTTGAAATATACGGTTAGGTTCAGATATAAAGGAACAAAAAACTCAATTCCGTGCTTATTTAATCACTTGGGTGGTTTCTATTTTAGTGTTTCTAGTGCAATTCGTTTATACCAGTGCATAAACACAACAACCCTTTGATAGGCTACACTAAATAAATTTTTCGTTTGTTTAACATATTCGTGTATTAAAATTTTTATTGAATACGCCATTCAATTCTGTCGACAAAACTAAGTATTATTACTTAAAATTTATATACATATTTCTGATATTTATATTTTATTTAATACAGTTGTTTTCATTTCTCTCACACTTTGTGATCAAGGCATCTTTGTTAATGAGCCATATTTGTTTTCATCTTAAACACTGTTTAAAATTATTCTGTGTATAGTAGATTACATTAACAAAAATTTTATTCTTTCAATCTTTTTAAAATATTTTTCTGACCTTTTTTGAAATTACATTCCTTATTTTAATACTTCTATGATTTTTTTTAAATAACATTTTGTCATTTTATGCATCTATTGCGTATTTTATTGATATTTAAACATTTATATTTTGAATTTGATCACGTCTCATTGCAGATTTCTTAGATTTTTGTATAATCCTTTACACCTTTTGGAAACGAAATGAATAACAAGCACTTCCTAAGAAGATCCTATATCTCTAAATTGAAAAGTAATCTTATTCTAACCTTTATGGAGGTTGCTTTGACCGGCAGAGAGTTGTCATTGTCAGCATTGTTGAGTTGGGGATTTGAGAAGAGATGGCGGCATGTTGAATCTGTGGACCTTAAAAATTTTACTGTATGGTGTGGAGTTTTGTAGGAGGGTAGAGGGGGTTCTAACTCAAGCATCGTAATAGTCAATTGACCGAGGTTTGAAATTATGATGCCCTTCACCGATAGTTTTGTCGTCTCTAAATGTGGTGATAGTAAAAAATCAGTCAAGTTTCATGAAACGATTATTTATTCTAATGCAAAAAATTTATTGTATATATTTATTGTTATTTTTTCTACCTTTTAAAAAAATGACAAACATAGATGTGGGAAATAAAATGCAAGTTTTAAATTTAGTTTATTTAATATCTCTTAGCCAATTTTTAATATCAGTGTAACCCTATTAATTTGAATCATTGAAATTCAGCATTTACTTACAAAGACCCAATGAGTAGACGGGGGACATGCGGTTTCGTTTTTTCGAGGGCCATTTATTTCTTTTTTGAGTTTCTCACAATTTTTTATGTTTTTTTAAACCGTTAAACAATTGCATTAAAGGAAAAGTATTTTATTTTGCAAATTTTATGCTTAAATTTAATTTTTATGGCGGTAGAGAATAAAACTTCCCAAGAACTATTCGCCGGCTTAAAGAAATTTACATTTAATGGTGATTATTTGCCCTGAAAATATCAGAATTATGTTTCGATGCACAAGGGGACATCACATTCTACGCACGCATATAACCGGTTCCTTTTTTCTTGTCATTTTCTGCTGCATTGCCTACATCTTCTGTAGTTGGAAACCATCTTTGGCATGGGATCCCCCCCCCCTGACTAAACGCACATCATCCGGAACTATTCACTTCTTTGCTTGGAAGCTAGCAGGAATGGCTTTGCTTTTTTCTTGAGGAATGTCCGTCTATTAGCAGATGAGCTGAAGCTATACGGAATGTTATAGCTGGTCTAAATTTCTGTCTCTTTTGTTCACTTGCTACAGTATGAAACTACTTAAGATGGCAAGGTGAATAAGATAGTAAAAGATTTGCATGGGAATTAGTGCCCCAATCATTATAATATCAAGATCTATATATTATAAAGTGTTTTGCGCTTAACACAGATGTATTTTGTAATCCCAAGTACACGGGAAGTAATCTTATCTTTCAAAAGACCACGAAAGGTCTATATCTGTCAAAAATCAATGTCTAAACCTTAGTGTGATGTCTGCGTTATAGGAAGAGATTCCAGCGCAAGTGTTGTTCTGGTCATGTTTCAAAATTACGAAATTCATTGCCAAAAGGAATAGTTCAGCTTCATATCGTGAAGAGTTAATATAGATCTTTCTCTTCCTCATTATTGACATTTAAAAAATTGATTAGATGTCGTAAATTTCAGAAAAAATTTAAGATGTGGAAAGATCAGCAAAAAGTGGTAAAACATTCTCGAATATGTTTAAAATCAAAAATGTTGTTAGTGAATCCTCAAAAATAATATCATTGTTTATAATTTGTTAATTCTAAATTATTCTTGTCTTATGTTATTGTGAAAATGATAAAAATTTGGGACATATGATCTGTGTAAGTGAAAAGAACGGATATTTTACGAAAATTCGGTCCAATATGTAAGTACTCGAAAGATTATGCGGTTGAGCAAAACTGCGAAATAAGAAACATATTGGATCTGCACAAAAGTGTATAGATTCATACTTTTAGGAGTTTATGGGGTGGTGACTATCTAAAGAACATTCATTTGTCGCTGTTTAAAATGCAATTAGACCGTTTTAGTAGCCTAAATAATTTACGTCTTATTGGACTTTTCGTTTGTTTCACGTGTATTTCTCTAAATACAGTATTTAAATCTACATTTTGGGAAATATATTTACGTACCAAAGATGCATGCTGGATAATTTATGCAAAAACAATGACACCTGAAAAAAAAATGACAATATCCGTCACTGTTTTTTTTTTTGAATGAGTTAAACTGGTCAACGGTATTATACATGTCTTAAATTATTTGGAAAGGCTCCTAAAAGACAATTACAGAGTGATTAAATTAAAATTTAATATAATTAATTTACTGAACTATCAGTATTTAACAGAAATACTTGAAGTCTTTAAACTATCAAAAACATGACTTTTTATTAGCCTAATGTGGATTAAAAATTAATCGTTTCAAATTAAATTAAATTAATGAATCTTATATAAATAGTTAACTACTACGTTACATAAACTACTCCTTTCATAAATATAGTTAATATACAACAAAACTTAGATTTCATCGAAATTCATTTCCGGACTTTTAATCTAACAATTAGAAATCAAGGAGATTCATTTTCCGGTTTTGTCATTTTCAATTCAGGTCTGTTTAATTCAAATACAGGATAAAAATATAACCGGATTCTCAAAGCATCACGTTTGCTTGAGATGAACATTGATACAACACTATTGACCAAACCACCTGATTTTATTTTTTAACGTATGTTCACATATGAGATATTCAATATATCGTTTTGAAATATAATCAGATGCATCAACCAAATATATATGTGGCTCAAGTACATCTGAAGTAGCGAGTAGAATAAAAAAATAATAAACTCAGCTTGGATTTAATAGTCAGCATACTTTTTTTGTAATTTGTTCTGCATTTTATTAATACTAACGCTTCGATATAACAATTCAAATAAATATATATATTTACAACTCACAAACACAGTATAATAGCATATTTTCACTTAAGAATTTTTGCTTATTTAAGATCAGCTTTTGTTTAGTTTACTTTAAAATCGTTGATTGAAAAAGTTTTTGAAATCTAAGTAATCATGCTAAGTATTATTCAAAAATTATATATTTTTTTCAGACTTCTGTCTATATTATGATATTCCTTATAAAGGTTGTCTAATTTTTTCTTAGAATTTTACATCAGAGAGCATATTTTCTTTTTACTACCATAATTTCGAGCGTATAGTCCGCGGACTATCTGTGTTTAAAATGCGAATTTTTGAAGCTGTGGACTATCCACCAGTGCGGATAATACGCTGGTTGTTCACGGTTAAAATCGTTGAAATTTAAAAAACACGCTGTCGTGAACTGCCGATGATCAAATATAAAAAAAGCGCGAGATTCCAAGAAAACATTCGTATGTATCGATAGTAAACCATAGAGCATAGTGCAGAAGGAATGAGTAGTAGCAAGTAGAGCTCCTAAAATCCATTCTGGCGCATCAAGCGATGCCGCGATATGAGCACTCACTTTAGCGCAACCAGAGTCTTGTATCCCAGTATCTTCGCACTGCTTTAGCACAACTGCCGGGAGGGGGAAAAGTATTTGATGCGTCAGCTGGATTTTTAGGAGCCTTAGTAGCAAGTACCTGGAGTACGAAAAAAAACCGTGATTCATTTACTTATAGTGTGGATTGGCAACACCGAGTGAGTGGGGTCGAAGGTCTCGTTTTATTGCCACTTATCACGAGGATAGCACGTTGTACAGTATTTTATTTTCATCTTCGATAACGTTGATAAAACATCGTCGGAGTTTTACTGCTGAGTTTAATCTTAAGGTAGTTGAGAAAGCTGAAAAAGATAGAAATAGAGAAGCCGGCCGTTATTTTGAAGTGGACGAAAAAGCGGTGAGAAATTGGCGCACACAAAAGGATGTGCTAAAAAGCATGGGAAGAAAGCGATCAAATCGGCACGGAAAAGTAAAATGGCCAGCTCAAAGTTTTGATCTCTAGTTCAATGATGATGTAGTAACCTGAATTAGCAATTTACAGTCCAAATTCCTTACCATCTTAATGTGAGGATTTTGAGTCCTGACATATTTAAAGTAAATCAGTCTCTCTATACGGAAAGCATTTAGTGTCAGTGGAAACCAATCCACATAAGTAGACAAAAAATTAAAATTCGGACCTTGGTTATCCTCAAACACTGTTGCCACTATAAATTAATTAAATTTATGATTAACACACTCGCTTCTTTTATTACTAGTATTCGTTGTAAGTAACATTGATATACTCGGATATAAAGTGTAGACGAATTTCAAAGGAACAGAAAAATTGCATTAACTTTCTGTTTTTTCGTGCCTTATATACGGAATATTATTCGATAGGATTTCCTCTATCAAGAAAATGATCTCAGGTCTTTTTTATGAATTAATTGTGATGACTGTGTGTATATGATTGTTATTACATTTCAAAGATACATAAAGTGGCCGTGGTAGATTAGTGGCCAAGGTAAAGGACACTTGTCTGGTGTTTCATAAGTTTCAGCTCAGTAACGCTGAAGATCCACCGTGTAAGGGAGGCGATGCATGTTACTGGTGAAGGTCGAACGCCCTCCCATTAGGGTGGTGTGGAAGTTTGAAGATGGGTTTGGCAGCTCAGGGGTTATTTTTGCCACTTGACCATGGGTCAAAATTACGAGGTCCGTAAAACATAAGCTCTCGATTATTTGAATAGTACGACGGGAATATTCACTCACTGCCTCACTCTCTCAATGGTACATCAAGGCTATTGGTAATGGATATTATAATTGTGAGCCCCTGTCAAGTAACGAAGACGACACCTGAGCAGGTACTCCTCTCCAAACTTCCTCGCCACGTTAATGGAAGCACTATTAGCCTGGACAAATTTAACGTGTATCAACCCTTCTACGCCACTGTTCTAAGGCGGCACAAGGACTGGATTTTTGACACGCAGGCCATGAGTCCGTGTCCATGACCATGAAGATACCGCGTCCACAAAATGGTAATTTAAGAGAGGCTTTTAGAATAAAAAAAAGTGAGATCAAAAACACGTAACCTAAAATGTAACATTATATAAATTAAACCTTTAATTGATTTGCTGGTACACCAGATGTGTTGTCGTATGCTGACCACAACCTGTTTGTCTTTACGCTGTATGGACACTGATATTTTCTTTTTTCTAACTATAATTTACATATATTTTTAATTCTTTTAGTGAGAATATTATGTGTTTTTGATAGATGCAGTTATTCCATGGTATTGAAGTATTTCCCAACCGCGATTATCTTTCTGGTGTCGAATGGAATTTTTTTCATTGAAGGTAGGAATTTAGATTCTTGAAAATATCGATGAAGAACAGGTATTAGCAAAGTGATATGCAATTTGTCGCTTGAGAAGAAATGAAAATGGAAAAATAATCCTAAAAGGCCCATATCATATATATATATATATATATATATATGAAATAATTTGAGTATCATAATTTGGCATGTGGGAAGGATTCCTTAGTTAGATCATTATTGTTGATGGTGGATGTTTTCTTTGGGTGAGAGTGATTAGGCAGTCATGTGATTATTTAAATCTGTTTTATCCCACGCCTTGAAATACATAACATATGAAACGTAAAGCATAGCATGGATGACATAATATAGAACAAAGAAAACGAATGCACAATGAGCTGCAGCCGGCTACATATAGAAGCAGACAAAATACAGAAGAGAGAAGACATGCGGTCTCCAGGAAACTCAGTGTATATATATGCGGCTCAATCGCATGATTTGTGTGGATGGATAGATGTAGTTTAAATAATCTTGTTAGGCGGCTGGCTAGCTTATTACTAAAATGTTGGTCCTGAACGGATGGACCATAGGCAATTAAAGATATTTAAAAGAATTATATTACTGAAATTTTTACATATATATAAACATAGAGACAAAATCCACAATCGTTTAAAAAAGAAAAACATAAAACTTTTTTGCAAGTATGACACATATTCTTTTAAATCATATGAAACATTATTTATAGCACAGAGTATGCTTATAAAAAGAAAACATTTAGTTTTTTTCTGTTCCAAAATTACAAAATAAAAATTTAGGCTAAAAACTTTAATATTTAAAATTTAAA
Source organism: Trichonephila clavata (assembly GCA_019973975.1). NCBI lineage: Eukaryota > Metazoa > Arthropoda > Arachnida > Araneae > Nephilidae > Trichonephila > Trichonephila clavata. The sequence continues at coordinate 4,592 of BMAO01035349.1, read as the reverse complement.
TAATATTCTTCTATTCTCGTATTCTTTTAAGTATTATGCTTAGTTTTATGAAATGTAAAAAATGTGACTTTTTTGTAATATTTTAAGAAAAAAAATTAACCCTTAAGGGTTTAGATTTATAATAAGTGCAAAATAAGGCATAATGTAAACAGGACTTTAATTTCTGAAGTATGAACGAGTGTCAATAAAAGCTTTTCATGTATTACAGCTGTCATTTACATTATGGGGACACTTTAAGGTCCATTTCCTACTAACGCGAGGCAATTTCTATTTTTGAGCACAGTAAGTTTATTTAAAAATCCGAATTTGCAAAATGCGCTGAAAGAGTCTCCTGAAGTGTGAGTCAATGACCATCACCAAAAACCTGACCGAAAATATTTAAAAAATTTCAAATCCAAAAGGTACAATTGAAAAAGAGACTTTCGATATTCTTCTTAAAGTACTCAAACTGAGTTCCGAGAATTTTATTCATTGAAAAAATTCTTCCGATTCTTATAAGCAAACATTGTTTTCAATTGCAAGAAAAACTAAATTCAAATTCTGTCTTAGGACAAAACCACTAATGTGGTATAAGTGGTTAATTTAGTTAATTATAATATGTATTACAAAAAAGGTTACAGTTAAAATTATACTATAAGACTTGAGGCCCATTGTTGAAAATTTCTGCAAGCGTTTGCACCTCTGCATCGCTAGAAACGGCGGTCACTTTGAAACCAATTAAATTTATTTATTAGGTCGAGTGTACTCTTATTATTATTTGTTATATTTTGTTAATTTCTTAATTTTTAAAAAAGTTGTTTAAAAAAAACTGTTTGTCCGGATTTTTTTGCCGTACCCTGTAATTAATCTGAAAAATATTTTGATACTGACTTGTGACTTTATATTCACAGTCTAACTAATTTCATCCGTTAAGGAGAGAAAAACGTATATTATTTTGCTATGTTGGGGATCACTGAACAATAGTGGAGCAAATTTAAAGAATTTCTAGTAACTACCGAAAAACTGGTATTTGAACTTGTGAATACCGGCATTACAAAATTGTCAAAATACCGGTAGTGCAATCCCTATTTATGTGGTATTGGATCTTTCACTTATATCTATTGTACTTTTTTTTTCTGCTAAAAAATACGGCACTGAAGTCTAAATCTGTAATTTATTTGTCGACAGAGTAAGATGGAAGGAAAATGCTCGTAAATTTGTTTTCGTGCTTGTACAAAAATGATGACAATATTTATTTACGTTTTTAGATTTGGCAATGTTTTCTGGCTTTGCGAAGTGTGTCGACGGTAGCATACGTACAAATCTAAAGTTAATTTTATAGAAAAGTTTCCTTTAAAATGCAATAATAGATTGGTCAGAACAGATGATAATATAATTAATGTCCTCTGATCAGTGGATTTTAAAAGAAATGACGACAATTATTCAGTCCATCCAATGCAGGAATTTTAATAGTCTAATAAGCAGAGTACAAGGTGTTGGAGACAGGGATTTAGTACAAATTTTGTAGGAAGGTAGATTGAGTTTCCCTGTGGATGAACATATATGGTTATAGAGACAAAAACTCAATAATTTTGTAGATATTAGCAGTTGAAAATGCAATTAACTCGTTAAATTCAGTTTTGTTGAGAACGATTATATGCAATGGGTTGAGTGTAGCAGCCACGGATTGGCGTTTCTCATCCTTAGGAGCCGGTTTCGAGTCTGTGAAGGGTGAATTATTTTTTAATTTTACTTGTATTTTTACATATAAAGACTTATAATGGGGCTTAAAAAATTGAAAATGAAATATTTTAACGACTAGAAACTTTAAAAGAGTTTTATTTTTGGCATTATCATTCGTATATATAAGTACAGAATATTTATTAAAAAATAACAAAAGCAGTTCCAGAGAAGAACAGGAGAAAAATAATATAATAGTGTATTGAATGCAATAATAGTATACTTTGATGCTTAAGATACAATTTGACTTTAATTATATAAACCATACAAAACCTATCAAATTAAGTATTTAATTATGTACATAACAGCCCATAAGAGGCACTAGAAAAATTATTAAATATATTTTTAAATTAATATTGATAACTTAAGCATCAGAAATTTTTGAAGTATTGATAACTATATAATTATATTATTTAAGTTCAATGTGTTCTTATATAATTTTTATTATATCACAATATATTTTGTTTTGCTTCCTTTGAGTAAATTAATATTTTTTTTAAACCTTTTATTTTTGACTGTCAATAAGTCCGCGGTCTTCCTTTACAGGGATATAACACATCCATAAGGGGGCGCGCCTCACAGTTTGAAAAACGCTGCCCTAATCCAATAGTTTTCTTGCTGCGGAGTGGGCTGCTAATAAACTACCAATCAAGATTTAAGAAACGATTGTTAATATTTAAAAAAAACATTAAATATTTATTGTACATTTTGATCATTATTTCATCTTTTTAAAAGAAAAAAATCAACATCTTACAGGGAAATAGTACTCATTTTATAAATAGAGTAATATACCAAAATTAATTTTTAAGATGAGTGTTAACTTTTTCTTGATTTAAGTTATGCTTTTAATAAATACATAAAATATAACAATATCTTTCACACAAACATATATAATATGAATTCTTACGATTTCTGACATCTTATTCACACCTATTGAGAAGACAAACTTGCATGCATGAGGCCTACAGGAATGACTCAACCGAGTCTTAAATTTATTTGCGTATACGAAATTCAGGAACTCCCAATCCCTCTTAAAGAAATATATACTTTTAAATAGATAAAAAATACGTAATAAACTTTTTTTACTAAAATTTCAAATTATCTCACGAAATGAAAATTAATTTATTTTATTCTCATTAAATCATGTTTTAACAGCCACTAGTAACTGCATGAATCGATATATCATCGTCCTGCACAATGGCATATTCACAGAAAATTATCTCTTCTATATACCATACTTTGCTATTTGTTGACTAATAAGTACAGATTGTGAGCCTTTCAATCGCAACTTTCTCCCCAAATCACTGGTGGTTACTTTTACCTACAGGTTATGGTCACAAACTCGTGACCGGCGTGTCACGGTTTCAAATCCTGGTGCAAGTGGAGACCCACAGTGTAGAGCAGACTACCATGTAGACCGATACACGTTAAATCTTCGAAGTATAATGTCCTCTCTTTGCTGTTTTGTGGTTATTAGTACAAGGGCTGATAGCTGAAGCGTAATCCTCCTCACTTGACCGAGGCTCAAAACAAAGGCTTCAGTCACCAATAGCCGTCGAAATGCTTTACTGCGAGACGTTGATATGAAATTCACTCTCAACCAAAATGACAGGGCATCCTTAAATGGCAAGGTCTTTGACAACCTCAATACAGTTCAACTTCTGTGTTTGGACGAACGATGACTCTGCAAATGACGCGCTTTAGAAGGACAGGTATTATGTTGTGTTAAACAACACGAAACACAAGGGTTTTCTCATGACAACAAATGACACGACAATAAAGTAGGTTTTGTACCAATATATTAGTACAAGGCCATTTTTCCCGTGCATCATTAGAACAGTTTTGGTAGTCATGGTACCACTTAAGACAAAGTATTTACCTCCATAGGTTAAAAGGATTTTGGTAATGATACTCTGTCGTAAGAGTAGTTATTTGCCTACTTTCCTTTGTTACTTAAAGAGACAGCTAGGTTTTGGATGATGCCCCTCTGCAGAATAGGATTTTGGAATATCCTTCCTACCTCCTTCTTTTGAATAAATTCCACAACCATATGCTATCAGACAACAGTAATCATCAGACAATGTATTCTCCATTAGCTTGAAAAATTATGAGGTTTAAAAAATTATTGACATTTATTGATTTCGTCAGACATAAGTTTTAGAAAGCAGTTAAAATTGATAAAGATACTCTTTAAGAGATTTTAAAATTAGCTCATTGGTAACAAATATATTTTTCTTGTTTCAATAATAGTTTGTCCTAACATAAAGGATAACATGAATTGTTGATATACATAGGAAGTTTTGGGGGCCGTGATATGATAAGGGTCAAGTTTACTGACTCCACACTGGCACGTCATGAGTTTTAACCTAGTACCACTGAAGACTCGATGCAAGTTAAATCTGTCGAGGATTACGAACAAACAACTACGAGGCTCAACCATATAATCATTGGCGTATTGTGATAGTTTGGAAAGAGGTACTTGCTCGGGTGTCGTTCCAATTCACTTTGTAATGGGGCTACTCCTACTTCCCTCATGCTCCCCTTGTCTTCTCTCGGACCCGGCTAGATTGTGGGGAACTGAACAATCAGTCGACATGATTCACTCTATTTATTTTATTGTCACAAAATATCAAGCAAACACAATAATAATCCAATTAAGTTTGTTGATCAATACTAAGAGCGTGAAGGTGAGACCCGTTAGCCTGGGGATAATATTTACGGATCCTCAACTGATTTCTACAATAACTTATAAAGCTCGATTTCTACTCAGCCGCGCTCTAACAAGTTATTCTCTAACTTCTATTTAAATAAGGCTCACAATACCTGTACTCTTATGAAGCAGCAGTCTTACAGAGTTGAAGCCTTAAACAATA
>BMAO01035348.1:0-45796 GCA_019973975.1 Trichonephila clavata | reverse complement strand
TATATCCATCTGTGATAACATTCGGTTCCCTCTTACCTCGGAACCCTCTTGTCTACCTGTAAACCCGGCTAGATGTGTAGGAGGGACAGACTAATCCACAGACATGATTTCCAATCTAATTAATTTATTAATTCTTATTAACAATTATCAAGCAGACACAATACAATTCTAATTAAGGTTGATGATTTATAGTAGAGTGCGGAGGTGAGATTCTATAACATGGGGATACTACTATAGACCCTCAACTGAATCTAAGACAGCTTAAATACGCTCAATTATAACAACGTTGCACACGAATAACTAGCTTCTACTTAATCATATGCGCAGTACTTGATCCTTCAATGCATCGGATCCTACACTGGAAACTTCCAAGCACTCTCTTCGGCTTGATCAAATAACGTTAGCTCCACGCTCTGTAATCTTTAACGAATTCCAGTGCTTTTCAATCTTTAACTAATAACTAATTCTTAAACTTATGGCAACTCCTATTTGCACCATCCAACTTCAGCGTGTCAACAACAACGTGTCAACAAATTACTTCCTTCTTTAGTGCCAACTCGCGAAAACCGAATTTATATAACATTCCTCATTTACATAAATCACGTTTGCTTACTCGATCGATGAAAGTTGGTTGAATTAAATATTTCGCTTGAAGAGATAAGAAGGCATTAGTGGAACTGCGTATAGATCCGTCACACATCTATCCACAAAAGGATAAGTTAATTATACAATGAAAACTCTTAGTTTATTTCTATAAAAAAAGACGAATGATTCGGTTTCGAATTTTATTATTTTTCTCAGAGTATAATTAATAATTTTTAAAAAATTTGGTGCACAAAAGTACCGAGACACACTGGTTGAGAATAACTGCTCTATGTTAAAGCATCGTACCACGAGTAGATATCCCATTCTTAATAGTACAAATCCTCTCAGTGAGTGAAAATGAATTGTGTTAATTGTGTGTTGAAATAAGTTAAGTAAATCTATTTTGGACTATCCAATCGCTCTCCCTACTACATGTTATCATATAGATCAGGGGTGAGCAGACTTTTCCAGGGTTCGGGCGACTTCTAATTTTTTCAAGGTGTTGCGGTCCACCCAGTATCCGCACAAAGGGGTGGGGTGGGTCCACCTAACCCTCCTTCATACCCTAGGATTTTTTTCCAATCGATTATAGTACGTAAAATTTAGTTGTATTTGTTATTATTAATTTTTATTAATATAATGCTAATTATTTATTCAATAGTTTATTTCTTACAGTTCTTTGTTCCCGACAATCTACAGAATGAAAAAAAAACATATGTTAGGCAGCTTATTGGTGTAGGATATGAGAAAGATAGACATTCGACCCTGGACCACCGCAACCCCTTTGAAAAATTCACGAGTGTGCCCACTTCCCAGTGTCTTAGGTGTGGTGAGGTACGGAAAAGTCAACGATATTTATTATAACTTAATAATAAATACGAAATATGTACTTACCTAAGTAAATATAATGCAAAACTCACTTTTTTGAAAACGCGTTTAAAGCAAAATCGCAAAATACAAATATAATAATAATAGCCACAAATACTACATAAAAAAATAAACATTTTTATGTAAAGTTAGTTCTCGTAATTATTATTAGTAGAAGACTTAATCTGCGTACTGTCAGCCAATCTTGAATATTTTGTTATACAATTACTAACGGCCAATCTTCAGGTGATCACTCCAAATTGTCTTATCTATCCACCGGTCGATCACGATCAATTTATTGCCCACCCCGGTTATAGATACTAGAACGAGTTATTCACAGATCCGTAAAACAAGAATAATTTGATTTATTTTCAATTTGTTAGGTGTATGTTAATTTTAGAACTTGTAGCATATCTGACTAATAACAATTTTAAGTTGTACTCTTTGAACTACACATATTCCAATCACTTTTGCAATAGAATCTGTATTTAAAGAGGGGGGGATTAAAAATAACTAAATGAGGATCTTAATTTTTAAGCCTAATTTTGAAATTCCAGAGCGTGTTTCTTAGTGCAAAGATGGACAAATTTTAATTGGAATATGCTTTACAGCTGATTGCTTTTAAAATGACATTTTGTCTAAGCGAGATCAAAAGGTTTATTGAAATTTTTAATTTAAAATGAATATTTGTTCACCATTTCGTGATGTAGCTGAAAAAATATACGTAAAACATTAATTTGGTTTTAGTAAAATATTTGGATATATATGCGTTTTATTTAGGATATTTAGTGAGAATGACTTTTGGTAACATATTTCAAACTTTCGAACATAAAAAACGTTTCAATGTCAGTGAAAAAGGTTTAACGCTTAAGAGGTATCCAACTGGTTGCGACTTTGTTTTAAAAAAATCCACATATCTCCATTTTTTGTAGTTTTTAGGTTTTTTTAGTACATTAAAATAAAAATATGCTAAAATTAAGAAGAGAAAAATAAATTATTATAACTAAAATGGGAAAAATGGGTAAAAAATGACAAAAAATAACATAAACGTGGTCCATTCTCTACCAAAGGTTTATAAACAAATTTAAAATTTTTCAATTCTGATGTGTTGCTATGTTCTTCATTGTTGAAATGACCTTCAGTATAAGAGATTTTTTAATTTTTACAAACACTAGAGCACTTTATCTCAGTTACTATATGAAATTGCTTTAAAAAACAGTTATTATATTCACATAAGGTACTGTAAATTTTGTAATAACACAGTGATTGATAAATCTGAAGGTTAAAACACTTCTACTGTTATACAGAACTTACACAAAAAATTTCAGTGAATTATTTTGAAAACATTTTTAGCAATCGTTGAGTCCGTTTGATTATTTTCTAAAAATCACATTTCGAGTAAAACGCGTTTTAAAGTGTAACATCTTGCTTAAAGTAATGGCCTCTGCTTTTACTAAAACACTTGTAATTTTTGTTCTAGTGAACGGTAAATGAGAAACTTGGTATTTTTATAAAGCTAATAAGATAGCCTATAAAATAAAATCATAAAAATAATTGCCAATTTTTGACAAAATTCATAATTTTAGGGTAGTCGGATACTTTAAGACGAAAGATTGGTTAACACGGAATAATACAACGGTGCCGACAAACTACTATGTATTTTCATGCATCTTTTCCCCTTTTAACACGAAGAGGTTTCCTTTCTAGGAATAAACCAAGTACGGAAAACACACACCAGCTACGTAGGCTAAATTTAAAAGGGGTGTGAGATGAAAGAGAGGTTGTTTTAAATGTTTCGTAGAAAGGAGGCTAACTTGGCTTTGAAATACCCTCGAAATAACCTGCGACACGAGTCATTTTTGTTTTTATCTAATTTACTTTAAACCTCCGCTCCACAAAAGCATCTCATCTCTCAACAGTTGACTTTGAAATTCAGTAACGAGTAATCATCGAGTAAAAATCAGTGAGTATGATTCGAATAATTTTTCCATTTTAGAAGATTTTTTTTTTTGCAAATACAATGGCAAAAAGCTGGGAAGCGAACTGCTACCTCGCTTTAAATGAATATCCAGCTTCTTAAAGCTGTTGATGAAAAACATCAGACGAAAACGGAAATCTGTTAAGATTTTGGTATTGTTAACTCTATTTTATCACCAATAATTAAAAAGAAGATAGCCAATTACGCGTAAAACTTTTAACGGTTTTTATTAAATGCATGCATATACACATATGCATGAAATAAAATGTACTCTAATAAACTGAATTTTGTTAAATATGGGTTTTATTTTGCAATATCCTTTCACAGGAAATTCTTTTAACATGAAGAAATAGTTCAGTCCCCCTCAGTTTCGTGTTAAACGATTTTTACTATATTTTACTTGTATTTATTCTAATGTGAAAAGTATGTGCAATTATTTCAGTCACAAACATAGCTTAAAGACAAAGTAAATAATAACAACAATAATAATAATGAGTCAGAAGAACATCAAAGGGCTACATTTAAGGTATCCGAACACGTTGAAAATGACCAAATTGGTCAAAACAGATATTTTGGTTTTTTATTTTAAAGAATAGAAGGATCGCTTGCAAAACACACCTTGTTTTGTTTCTACGTTACCTAGAGGCCAAGTTACAATCCATTTTATAAAATTAGAAAAACCGGAAGTGGACTTTGATCTACCAGAAGTGGGCATTTGAATGGTTCGAAATCTATCATGGCGAGTCTGATAACTCAAAATGTTATGAATATCTATATATATAAAGGAGAAAAGCGACTCACTCACTGACTGACTGACTGACTGACTAATCACGATATCTCTGGAACTATTCAACCTACAGACTTGAAATTTTGTAGACATGTTCCTTTCATAAAGTAGACATCAGCTAAGAACGGATTTTCCGAAATTCAAAACGCAAGAAACGTTACGGGGGGTTAAGGGGCATTATAAATAATTGTTTCCATGTTTAAACTACTCAATGTACAATTTTGAAATTGGGTAAGCAGATTCCTTTCATACAGTAGAGATCCGCTACAAAATGAGTTTGGTCAAACCAACTCCCAAATGGCGTTGCAGGGGCTTAGGGGGCGTTACAGATAACTATTTCCATTTTTAAACTATTTGACGCACTGTCTTTAAAATTTTATCAGTAGATTTCTTTCGTAGAATAATGATCAGCTACAAAACGGATTTTGTGAAAACAGACTTCTAAGTGGGGTTGCGGGGGTTAAGGGGCGTAATAGATAAATATTTTCGTTTTTTAACTACTTTACCGACCTGCTTGAAAATTGGTAGGAATGTTTCTTTCATGGAGTACATATCCGTTACAACGGTTTGGGAAATTGACCCAAGGGTGTGCGGGTTAAGGCAGATATAAATAATTATTTCTATTTTTAAACTATTAGACGCACAGTCTTGAAATTTGGTGAGCAGATTCCTCTCATAGGATAGAGATACACTACAAAATGTGTTTTGTGACAATAAACCCCTAGGTGGCGTTGCGGGGATTCAAGGGGCGTTATTGGTAATTTTTTTTGTATTTTTAATTTATTGGACGAACAAATTTTGCTAAGCAGATTCCTTTCATAGAGTGCAATTCCCCTACAAAATGGGTTTTGTGAAAACATACCCCGAAGTGGCGTTGCGGGGGCTCAAGTGGCGTTATAGATAATTATCCCCATTTTTAAACTATTAGACGTACAGTCTTGAAATTTGATAAGCAGATTCCTTTCGTAGAGAACCGCTACACAATGGGTTTTGCGAATATCAACTACTAAGTTTAATTTCGGGAGATTAAGAGGTGTAATCGATGAATATTTCCATTTTTAATATATTTGATCATCCTGCTTGAAAATTGGTGGGCATGTTCCTTTCATGGAATAGAGATCTTCTAACAAAGAGTAAAATGAAAATTGACTCCTAAGGATGGTTGCGAGGGGTCAAGAGGAGTTACAGAAAAAAATTCCTGTTTTTAATTGTTAGACCCATATACTTGAAATTTGTTAAGCATGTTTCTTTTGTTGAATAGGGATCTACTAAGAATGTATTTTAAGTAAATCAAGTTCTGAGGAGGGGTGCAGGGTGTTACTGGGACGTATATACACAAAAAATTCCTTTTTTCGAGCTACAAGGACTATAATAATTAAATTTGGTTTGCATTTTTCTTTTGTTGAATTGAAATCCGCTAAGAGCGGTTATTTTGGAAAACGGCTCTCAACGGAATTACGGGGATATTGATAGTAAAACTTTTGCTTTTTTCTGTTAGATTTAGACTTGAAATTTAAGTTGCATGTTCAATTTACGGAGTAGAGATCCACCAAAAATTGGTTTTGCGGGAATCCACTTGGTTTTTGGGTTAAGAAAGAGCAAACATCATTCTATACTTCAATTTTAGAGATTTTTAGAAAATACAAATTTGATTAGTTCTGTCCCCTTTTTTTTTATCAACAAGCGACAGTTACAGGTCTAAGTATATTTTTCAATACAATCGAATTCTTAATGCAGGACTTAGATATCAATAATTTATACATATATATAATCATTAAAAATTTATAAAACATCATGAAATACCCAGCGAAGCGGGCGGGTAACGGCTAGTACTTCTATAAAACTTTTTGAACCTGATATTTATATTGTTTTCTAGAGAATGTGCTAAAATATTTCTTATCGTAGGAATATTTTTTGAGTTAACCTGTTATTTAAATAATGGTCTCATAAAGAATGTGTCACATTTCTTATAATGTTTAAAAAATCAGCACTAAAATTTTCAAATTTTAATAAAACATTAACATTTTGTACATTCTCTAGATATGCATCTATTTTGTTTTAGTAATACTTTTCCACACACATATATCAGGTTATTACTTTTTTCTCTAATTGCTTTGAAGTTTTTCAAAAATATTGCTAAAATTTCACTTATAATTGTGATTTTTGTAAAATTTACATAATTTTTTTTAATATTGTTATAGTTAAATAACAGTATTTATTGGTACTGATTCCTAAAAAAGCATTGAAAATGTTTAAATATTCTATTTTTTAAAAAAGTACTCCGAACGTGTTCGGATACCTTAAAATATATTCTGATATGTATCTGAGTATAAAAACATTTTCTCTCTCTCTCTCTCTATTCTTTCACGTTTAATAATGATCTATTTCTCCATTTTTTAAGTTCCCTCTAGAAACAATGCGTTCTCAAGAATTTACGAGTTCAGTGAGTAAATAAATTGCTTTTGTGTATGGATTTCGATAGAAGAGTATTTGCCCAGCTTTATCATTTTTGTTTAATATTTATTTTTTCCGCTATACCCAGCAACATATTCGACGCACTCGAAGCAGAACTAGGTGACATTTTTTTCAGCGTGCTTAGTGTAATTTGTTTCTTTTCTTGTTTTTATTATTTGGCACAAAAACCTTTTTTACCTACATTTACAAACAAAGCGTTTACCAAAAGAAAAAGTTCAATGCTGTAGCAAAGAATATGATAGTTAAAACAGTTAAGAACACGAAAATTGATTATAATTTTGATTTATTAAGGACTTAAAGGAAATTCCGAACAATTCCAAAACTAAAGAGAGTTCATTGTTTATAAAACATTAATATTATTTTGAAAATATGGGGCAAAAAAAGTTTTAATATAAACTGATGACTTTTTCCCATTGAAGTGTTAAGTTTACTTATTTTAAATTTATATTAAACAGCATTTTTGAATGTAGAAAAAAGATTTCACTATTTGTTATTGATGTAAATATTTTGTCATTGGATATTATAGGACATTCATTGATATTACATGTCATTGGATATTATTGGTTACATTGGACCTTTTAAAAATTACCTATTTTTCGCGTATAGATAAAACACATATATGACAGCACATAAATTAGTTTTATTATTTTAATACATCATTTGAATTTTATACGTAATATGTATAGTTGTGATCTTCTCTATTGCAGAGATATTTTATGAAATATTTTGCGTTTAAAACAAATTTAAATTTTAAAAAATATTGTAGAATTTAAAATATTTCTTAAACTGAAATAATAATATATTTGCGACAAATAAAAATCATCAACAAATATAACCTATTAATGAAAATTGCAAATTAAGGTTAAAAATACCATTACTTAAATTAAAAGTTTGCCAATGATTTAAATTATTCATGAAAACAAGGGTTTCCTTAAAAAACTTGAAGAACTTATATTCTTTCCAGATGTATGCCCGTGTATATTATGTGCGTCAATAATGCACAAACAAGGGAATTCGCTACCAGACCGACAAACTTGCAGGGAATGTAGGGGTACGAGAAACTATTTGGAATCACAAGGAAATGCAGGGTTTGCAAATGCTGTAGTTGCGAACTACGGTGCAAAGGAACCGAACAAAAAACAGAATCAGCAACCCATTAAAGGAAACGGAAACACTTTATTTAAGGGTTGTACTACAATAAATGTTCAAAATTACGACCAGAAATCGTCTGGCATGCCTGACAGCGGCGTTGCATGGAATTTCTTACGTTTTGGATGCTTCATCTTTGCAGTCTTCTGTTGGATGGCACTGAATGGAAGGTTTCGTGAGAGCAGATCCTACTGGAAGTCGTCATTTACTATTTGTTTCCAAGGTAGTAGGATGAATTTTCATATTCAAACAAAGAATTGGTCAATATGCTGATCGTGTATTGAGCTGCGCATTGTAATGGGTACGCCGATTATTAGTTGTACAGGAACGTTACCCGAATAGGCGTGTTGCACATCACACGACCTTTGTAAGTGTAAACAGAAGGTGACGTGAGTCTAGTTCTGGTCACATGAAGACTTTGGTGTTCCTTTAGTTGAATATCTGTAGCTGCCTGAAGGATATGGACATGCCTGGAATCTTCGAGAACATAAGGAATTCCGTGCAGTGCCGCTGTCAAGACTTCTGTCCATAAGTTCGAACAACTGTTGTAATGCATCCTTTCAATAAAATGTTTTCTGGTCCATTAATGTGTTGCTGTTACTGTTCTTTTTCTTTCATCAATATCTCACAACTATGACATTCGTGACCTTGCGTTCATATGTGATTCTGAGTCATCTCTATACCCTTTACAAAAACCTGTAAGTATGTTTATTTGGTAGCGAATCACCCTGTATATACATATATGAGTGATTTTAATGCAATTTTTGTTGTTCTTTTTGTAAAATAAGTGCTTTACACCTTTCTGGACAGCACAAATTTATTTATGAAGAAACAATAAAACGATAACGAATACTGCACACATCTAATACAATCTCTGACCACCGCACACAGCATATAGATCGAGTGTGCTCCCTGTAGAAGTAATGTGTGGGAGAAAAAGGGAGAACGTGTGGTCGCATCACACAGTTATCCTTACGCCAGAAAAAATAGTTCACTATATATATATATATATATATACATTCAACCCAATTTTTATTTTAAACAAAGTTAAATCTGTTAATTATTATTAATAATGATTTATATAATTTCGAATAAAAAAGATTTACTCTAATAAAATAATTAAATAAAGAACATTTGCTTTTCCATATTATTAAATATCCTAAGAAATAGCTTTGAATGAAATCCAGTAATTAAACTGGCATGTTCGGGCTTAGGATGGAGGTATTAGGTTCAATACGCTTCGAGGCACATAACTGCCTCCCCCTTTTTTTTTGGCTTTAGATTGCCTATATTAAACATAAATTTCATGATAAAATAACAGAAGACAGATACGAAAACACATATGAATAAAAATCGGTATGTTAATTTCAGAACAGAAAGTAAAGAGAGTAAGTGTTTTAACGAAATCGATAGTTTTGAACTGCATATATAAAAATTAACAAGAAAAGAGCAGAATAGTAGAATTATAGACGGTACATAATTACTTGAAATTTGTAGATAACAATGTATCCAAGTTAATTTGCTAAAACTGAAAAGTAAAAATATTTTATAATTTTAAAAATTTAGTAAAAAAGGATGCAAATAAAATTGATAAAAAATATTATTAATATTAATTATTATTATATAAATTAATTATTTCTGTAAATAATATCTTAGCATCACTATAATTAAAATACACGTGCATGGTTTAAAAATTTTACGAGATATTTACGCTCTAATTAATATCTAAAAAGCTTTTTGATTTTTACATTTTGTGGAATATTTTAGCAAATAAAGTATCATTACGATGTAAATCTATAGAATTAAGACCCCGTAAGCTAATATATGTTTATTGCAACACAAGAAGGAAATCTGTAGATCTCTCTCTATATTTAAACTTTATTTTTTTATTAAACAGAACATATATATTTTTTTCACTTTAAAATCTTCATATTTAAAAATAAGCTTCCTTTTTTCCTTTTTTTCTTTTCTTTCCTTTTTAGTTTTGAAAATATAATGGTGAATTAAAGTACTTTACGGTTGTAAACAAAAAACATCATTTTTTGCATTATCTGAATATGCATTCAATAGTGAGAAGCAAAGGTGTTGACGTTTGTTTCCGTTAAAACAATGCGCAAGTTTCAAAGTTAAAGTTACATTAGTATTTTGCCCCTAAAGAGGAAAAATAATACATATGAATATCAGAAAAGAAAAACATCTGCGTTATAATCTACTTTCCTAAAATTATTACTATTTTTTCTTCCTATGAGACACATACCAATGGAAGCCGTGGAATGTGGCAAAGAATTCTTTTGGAAGATAAACATGTCGGGAGTAACCAAACAATATCAAAGATAATGGGTTAAAACCACTAATTAATTTTATCAAATCTGTCTTATTTGTAGAATTTGAAAAATTTCGAATTCTTTCGGATAAAAAAAGAAAGAAGAAATCAATAGATGGGACTCATGTTTTGTCCCTAATTATTTTATAGTGAGTTTACGAGAAGCATCTGGAATTTACACAAAATAAATAATTCTTATTAAAGTCAAAATATGATTCTACAAAATCAGCATATAATCATCACCTATCCGTGTTATTTTTTTCAACTCTATCAAAGCACAAATGTATTCCCCGAGCAGTTCTCTTAAATTAAAATATTCTGCATATGATTTTTTCTGTATAATATTAACAAAACTTGATTTTTGTGCGGAAACTTTTGGGAAAGTGTTTTTCTTTATTTGTGCGAGGTGTATTTGTTACTCTTGAAATATATTCTCTCTACCTTATTCTTAAATTATAGTGTATTGCTTAGTAGCTTTAATTTGGGAGAAGTCGCACACTCGATACTAACATCAGTGGTCGCGCATTGTGACGGAGTCAGCCCAATCATTTTTTTTATAGTTAGTTTTATTGCACACGATGAAAATCGTAATTCCAGTGAATAATTTAATTAGTAGAAAGTATACTTACCTATTTCTCAGGATTTTTAAATATTTTTCTTTGATAACTTGAGAAAAAATTCCAAACTACCTGAACTAAAACGTTTCAAATGTGACTTTCATAAAGGACACAAATCACAGACACTTTTCCCTAGCATTACAGGAATGATATTTGCAGACAAAACTGTATATTTATAATTGTTTATTCTTATGTTAATTAATATCTTTAAAGAGGCATAATTTATATATATTAAAACTCTATATCTGTATTTTGGATCTCTATGCCCTTACTCTGCATGTATTCGGCGGAAATCAAATGATTTCAAAAGTGAGTAGTGTGTGTGTGTGCGTGGAATACTGTTTGAGATATTGGTATATTGGCTTGGCACACCTCAGCTGAAAGTTTGCCGACCACTGATCCAGACATACTATTTTTGCAACTCTTTAAATCACAGCATAATTTTAATTTTGTTTACGCAGGCATGTCCGTTGAGAGGTTTACATTCTTTCAATTCTTACGCAGTTTTTCGAAAGAAGTCTTAATTAAAAGTCCATTTTCCTCTAAAACGTGTTTTCTTTACAATTGGATGTAGCTACCTCTAAATTAATTGGCATATATGACAACTAAATTTTGAAAAATAAACGACATTTTTAAGAAAAATTTCTTTGAAATTTCTCATTAGTGCCTTGTAAAACCTTATTTCGATATAAATGGTCTAATATGATCTTTTAATGTAAAAAAAATAAATAAAATATTGCCAGTAAATTATTTAAAAATTTTCTTCTAACTCTTTTTACCCCCTACTGCATTTAAATATGAAGAATGCAAAGTATTCGGAGAAAAAAATATCTATTTAAATATTACTCAGTTAAGCTAGAAAAATTCTGGTGATTTTCTGGATGAATTTGTTATGTATTATTGTTCGAGTTTTAATCCTTCCAAAATCCCTCTGGGGAAATTCCCTTTATGTTCCAGTATGCATTTCATGTGTGAAGCGTGTTCACGAATAAAAACTTTTGGTATTGTACCACCTTGCCATAAATCGATTATTTCGGTACATTATACCACAGGCATTATAACAAGGTAAATGTTATACATTTACGTGGAACCTTAGAGAAAACTCTATTATCCACTGATCAGAATTAGTAGAAAAATAGAAGATTTTGTTGAAGTTACATAAAAATAGATAGCACAGTCCACATTGAGTGTAGCGCAGCAACGCTGTTGGAGAGTTGCGTGGGAAATCACTCTCCTTGTTGATTTAGTTTCGGTTTCGCTTTCGAAGGGAAGCGAAGAAAAAGTGACGCCACATCTCCATGACAACCAAGCCCATCTCTCAACCGGCTGCCGCATCTCAACGGAACGAGGTGAGAAAAGACGAATTTCTGTAATAGAAAGAAGGAATAAGAAATTTTTTTTGTAAGTCCGTTACTCGGACCTCTAAAATAACTGCGTGCGGTCATTGTAAGGAAGGTATTATAACAATCATCAAGAAATATCGGAAAACTAAATATAAATATTTTAATTACTCTAAGAAGTTAAATCTATCTTTTTTAAAGAATTGATCATTAATCTGTTCAGTATAATTTCTTTCATGACAGGTTTTATTTCAAGAACTAGTATCGAATTTCACTTTTTGATTCACGACTATAAAATAAATAGTTAGTGGCAGAAAAAGAAATCTGATCAAAAGCTTGTTTTTATCATGTAATGATGAAATGTTTTTAATGATGGTTCTATACATCATCATTAATTGATTATTTGATTTCATTAACTTTAATTACTCTGTGTATGTTATTTATTATGTTTTAGTATCAAGTGTTCTTTCACTTCAAACAATTCATCTTAAAGATACATAATGCTTAAGCATTATGTTCAAAATAGAATGAAGGGAAACACGTAAAAAATTTAAATTACAATTTTAACTCTGTTTCTAAAATTCGTTCTATAAAAGATAATTAATTGTGATATAAGTACTTAGATAACACGGGATCACTTGGAATTGATTTGCTATTCAAGTTTGTTATTGAATTCCAAAATAATTTTTAATAAAAAATCCAAATATAAATCTTTATTTCTTTAAAAACAACTTTAAAAAAATCTGAAAGGAATGATTGCAATGGTTAAAATTTTTCACCCACAAGTACTCAAAGAACAACTTTTTTCTGGTTAAATGCATATTTTAATAAAAAAAAAGGTTTTAAAAAATCTCTTTTCATCTGCAACACCCTTCATGAATATAGCTTCCTGTCTGCTTTCAAGGGACACAGTCTTGATTGAATGCACTTTATTGAAGTAAAAAGCGCAATGAATAAATAAATTGGGCCTATGGTAGAAATATTTCCCCAACTTTTCCATAACAATTTAGTGAAAGTACTTCCGGTGTGCATAAAAACATATACGACACACTCGAAGTAGAAGCAGACGTTATTATTATTGAGAAACATATTTTTATTTTTACCTTTTCGGCTCGAAAAGATATTTTTCTGTTACATTAACTAAGGAATTTTATTTCCCTTCACGCACCGAAAAAAGCTTTCAATTTTGTATTTCCTTCAAGAAGTCGAAGGAATAAAAACTTTTACGATGTTCTTGAAATTTAATATAATTTTCGTGTGATAAGTATTTTTTATTCATGCTACGAGGAATTGAAAATCTAAGTGAATTTGCGAAACTTTTAAACACGGAGGAAAATAGAAACCTTTTTGGAGTAAATATGATAAAAAAATATCCATGTTATGTAATTCGTAATTTATCGTTATATACTACATGAGGATATTCAAATTTAATTTTTTTAAACTAAAAAGTTAACCAATTTACTTAACTGTTTCTGTGTATATTGGGAGAAAGCATTGTCCTATCACAACAATGCCAACGTTCAAAATAACTCGTCAAGTTGCCAACCCCGGTTTCGCATATGTCGCACACGCTGAATCTTCAACCATGTGTTTCATTCCATATAGTGTCAATATGGTTGCGATAATACGTAAGTACCGAAAGGGTCATATCCTGACTTAAAACAAATGTTTTATTCAACAACCGACGCCTTGGTCTGCAGTTATCATTTTATTAAAAATAAAATCAAAGTGAGAACAAAAAGTATAACCACATAGTAACGACCATGTAGAAATCAGCGGTGAAACGACAAGCACAAATTTTACGAAAAGTATAACAACAATCCCTTTGAGAATTTCTTTTATCTGATAGCTTCGTGTGACGGATCTATACGCGGTTCCACTAATATCTCTTATCTCTTTAAACAAAATATTTAATTCAACCAACTTTCATCTAGTAAGCGAACGTGATTTATGTAAATGAGGTATATTATATACGTAAGTTCGGTTTTCACGAGTTGGCAGTAAGGAAGAAAGGGAGGAAGTGATTTGTTAACACGTTGCTGTTGACACGCTGAAGTGGATACGTTAGATGTGTGCAAATAGGAGTTTAACGGAAGTTTGAGAATTAGTTGTTAGTTGAAGATTGAAAAACAGTGGAATTAATCAAAGATTACAGAGCGTGGAGCCATCGTCATTTGATCAAGCCGAAGAGAGTGCTTGCAAAGTTTCAGTGTAGGATCCGATGCATTAAAGGTTCAGGTACTGTGCATTTGATTGAGTAGAAGCTAGTTATTAGTGTGAGACGTAGCTGTATTTGAGCGTATTTAAGCTATCTTAGATTCAGTTGAGGATCTGTAGTAGTATCCCCGTGTTATAGAATCTCACCTCCGCACTCTACTATAATTCATATACCTTAATTAGAATTGTATTGTGTCTGTTTGATAATTGTTTATAAGAATTAATAAATTAATTAGATTGGCCAATAATGTCTGTGGATTACTCTGTTCCTCCTATACATCTTTACACAGGTTTACAGGTAGACAAGAGGGTTCGGATATAAGAGGTAACCGAACGTTACCAAAGCTTTCATTTAAATTTTAAATAAATTCTTAAAAAAATACAGAAAATCTAATTATTGCATTAATTATTAACATTTAAAAGGTCCGCAGGGATGTGCAATATCAGGGCGAGTTGGTTTTTCTTATGTAAAGGTTTTCCAAATCGATATGCAGGGTATATCAGTACAACTGGGTATATCAATAAGTTCTCTGGACAGGTAGAGCACACCTAGAGAGGGGAAATCACAAAGCAATGCAAGGTAGGAAACGCTTTCTTGGTGTGGTAGGAACGACGCAAACCGCAAGAAACATAGAACATGAGTAAGAAGACAAACCTGTGACGGATCTATACGCGTTTCTACTAATTTCTTCGTTTCCCTTTAAATCAAAATATTTATTTCAACCAACCTTCATCGAGAAACCAAGCGTGATTTATGTAAATGAGGAATATTATGTAAATTCGGTTTTCGCGAGTTGAAGGGGAGTGAAGTAAGAGGTCAAGTTAAGTTAAGTAATGTGAAGCAAGTCAGCTGTCGACACGTAGTTGTTGATAAGTTAAGTGAAGTCGGTGCGTTTGATGTGTGCAAGGAGAAGTCGTTAGTAAAGATTGAAAAGCAGTCGAATTAAATATTAAAGAGCGTGGAGCCATCGTCAATTGATCATGCAAAAGAAGTGCCTGAAGTTTCCTGTGAAGGATCCGAAGCATTAGGGATCCAGGTATTGTACCTTTGATTAAGTAAAAGCGGATTAGTAGTGTGCGACGTAGTTGTAAATAAGCGTAATTAAGCCGTATTAGATTCAGTTGAGGTTCTGTAATATTATCCCCGAATTAGAATATCTCACCTCTGCACTCTACCATTGTTATATACCTTAATTAGAATTGTGTTGTGTTTGTTCATAATCAGTAATAAGGATGATTAAATCAAATTAGATTGGCATAATGTCTGTGGATTATTTAATTCCTCCTACTCATCTAGCCGGGTTTACAGATAGACAGGAGGGTTCGAATGTAAGGGGTAACTACAGGTTACCACAAACCTTGTTTATTATTCATAGAAAATCAGAAATGCTGGTAAGTCTTTGGCTGGTGTACACGATGAATGATACTACGTAAAACGAAGCATTGGCTTTCCAGTGCATTGACCCGCTCGATCGCCAGACCTTGCCTTACTAGATTACTTCCAATAGGTGTACTTACAGTCACTGTTGTACGACACTCCCGTTAACAGTGCTGGAGATGTTGATGAAAGTATCGCACTAAAGTTAGATCTTCAATACGTCGGAGATGGGATGCCCTGCATCTCGGCCCGGGATCGTAATTTCGAACTATGAGGACGATCATTGTTTCTTTAATATTGTTTTTTTAAAAAAGTTTTGCTATACTAAGTATTATAAACATGTGTCTTTTGTTCATGCCCTATGTTTTTTGTATTTTGTACCATCACTACCGCGCCAGGAAACGTTTCCGACCATGCATTACTGTATCCATCGTCTTGGTCTACTTTATCTGTCCTGAAATCTAGTGTAGTGTCTGGCTACTTATGGCGGAAGATTATGGAATGTTGGCACTATTTAGTGCGTCTTAGGCGGTGTGTTACTGTTTTTAGGAAGAAGGTGATTGACCCTCGAACAGGACGGTCACGGAAGAGATAGTCCCTCGTTTTAGAAGCGCCGTGGATTGCGCTTGTGTTTTGCTGTATTGAGAAAGATAGAATTCTGTTTTGTTGACACGACGTGCTGTGTTGTAAAGTAAAAAGAAAGTAATAAAGACATTACATCTTGTAACCGTTGTACTAATATACCCTGTAGATCACATAGACCCCAGTGACTCCCAAACTTTTTAACCCCTAGACCACTTTTTATAGTCAAAACTTTCCCAAGGACCTCCAAGAGCAAAAGCTTCAAAAATGCATATATAAAAAATTACAAATTAAAAAAAACATTTTGTTGAAAAATTATTTGTAAAACTATAACTTTTGGTTAAAATAAAATTTAAAAAAAATAAGGACTTGGATGAACTTGATGAGATGTTATCAGTGTATTTATGCCCGTCTCGATGCTTGTGAGTAGCAACCGCAAATCCTCACGAGCACTAGTTTTCAGTCTGTTTTTTTTTTCGAGTGATGAGGTTTTTTACGGCTCTGAATCCACGTTCTACCAAACTGAAAGGTAGAAAAATAGTCCCCCCCCCCAACAACTTCTGTACAATAACCCAAAATACAGAATATAAAATTGAGATATGTTTCTGTAACCAGAATTCGTAGTATTCTTGTTCAAACACTGTGGATAACCCAACAATTTGACAACAAAACCCTCATTTGTGGGCATTTCAATAAGACTCTCCAGTATCAGTATGAATTTGAGTTTGTCCACGCGCAAAAGGGTTCAACAACCAGTCGGGAATATCCAAGTGAATTATTGTTATTTATTTAAATTTCCATAAAAATAAAAATGGTACGATTGTTATTTTATTTTATTTTGAACGTTGCGTGGACCACCTGGAATAGTTCAAGTTCCCCCAAATAAATTAATTTTCTGCAGACCCTCTGAATAATACAGGGAACCCCGGGGGTCCGTAGGGATCTCTTTGGGAATCCTTGTCCTAGACGAAAGATAATTTGAATTGTAAGCAAAACCTTCCAAAAGAACTGAACCCGAAAGGTATTAAACAAACTTATTTAAAATATAGTTGATACTAACCGAATCAACTATATTTTAAATAAGAACGTCAAAAGAACAAAATCAGACGTTAAATAAACGTCTACCCGTCAAATGAAAAAAGCGTCCTTTTGACGGGTAGATAGCGAGAAAAGTCTAGCCTTTAGTATAGTATATGATCACTTCTTTGATTACTAACACAATTTACCTCTATGCTGAGGGTCAAGTATAGCATGTCCTACCATACCTGATTCTATTTCGTCTCCTGGTAGGTCTTTCAGTTTGTTGTACTTGCTCATTTCTTCAGATGTGGTAATGCTCATCAATTTTTTATTTAATTTTCACTCTCTGGTCTTTCTAAATATTAACTCTTTTTAGAATGCAATTACTATCCTGTTGGTTTGTTGAGTATTCTCTAAATCAGCTGCATCTCATTCATTGTAACATTTTGTAGACGACAATGCATTATGAAAATAAACGGTATTATTGGAAAAATTCTTAAAACAAAAAATTAAAAATTTTGTCATCAAAGTATGATATTGTAATTTGAAAAAAAAAAAACACGTTTGTGCGTGACGTGGGTAAAGTTACATCTATTTTAAAGAAAGATATATATTCTGTTGAATGAAAATAATTAAAGAAAAAACGTTTCACAGAAGATGATGGGGTTTCTTATGGCTTAAAACCTTTACTATTTATGATATAACATATTTGTATCAAGAAATCAACAAATTTGGCAACAACGAAAGAAAAACATTTTTTTCTCAATTCTGAATGATATTTTTCATTATTTTAACGTGTTAAAAGAACTCTAAAAAATCAGAACGACATCACAGCAGAAAAATATTTGACTAAAAAAAAGATTTTTAAAACTTTTATTGCGAAGCTGTTCGAATGAATCCTAAGATATATATTGCCAACATTTATAATTCAAACTTTTATGGGAAAACTAGATTTATGTTAACTGAAAATGTATCCAAACGAATACTCAATTAACGATATCAATATTTATTTTGAAAAATAAAATACGATCTATGAATTAAACATTACGTTTGTTCCATGGAGTTGTTTACCATCTTGGAATTTAATCCCAGTGGAAATCTGTAAGAACGATGCTGGAAAACATCATAATAAAAGATAAATAATTGAACAAGCAGCCCTTACTTTGGAAGGAACAACACTCTGTATAAATTATTGGGATTACGGTACAAGATATTATTACAAGTTTCATGAGTTTTTTTCATCAAATAAGCAGCGGCAAAACTTTGGATTCCATTGGGTAGCATTTTATAAGATAGAAAATAAAATTCATTCTACATATAAGTACGAATTTTGTGATATATGACATAATGCATGTTATATTCGAGGGTATTTAATTGTTACAAACAAACGCATTATAAATTGTATACGGGCGCATAGAACGCACTAATAAATAACTTTTTAGTAATTTATTACTAAAATTTCATGAATGTTGTAAGTTGTGATGGATGGGCTGTTTCGTACATCTGTACGAGAGTTTGAAGGAAAATTACCCATAGTCAAAACAAACACAATTTATTTACAAACAAACCTGAACAACCCAAGTGCGGAAATGCATCTTTAAATAAATATGGGAGCAAAAGCGAGGAAGACAATATAAGTAATATTTAATTATAAATTTAATCACTTACTCTAGTAACGTCTTAGCCGTACACATTACCAAATAATAGAAGATACGTTCTACTTCAAGCCAACGCTAATCCAAATTAAATACCTAATTGACAAATTGTCAATCTTAAATACTAAGCAAATGATCTATGGAACACTCTCGCTTAGATTTCAATTACTTTACGTTAATCACTAACTGTTATCATTTAGCTCCTAACCTCCCTCTCCTCGAACCTAAAAGTTAATGCTTAAATATAAGCCTTGATTTGCATAAGTCACATCTTCTTCTTCTTCGGGAGAAAGTTTTGAATAGAATAATATTTAAAGAAAGTGTTTCCCCAAGAGGATTAGTAGGAGGTACGCGAATAGACCCGTTACAAAGTTTATTTTTTTAAAAAAAAATTGTAATATAAGAGAGGCCTTTATACGAGGGTTGTAAGTTAAGTAATGACAAGACAAGTTTTAATCAATTTTTAATGAACTTACAAGTACTATTGCATTACATTCTTTCTATGTAAACACCAGCAAAGCTTATAAAATTATGCCAAATGTTGGGAGACCATTGGCAAGGTGTTGATTGTTGATGTCAGCAACTGAACGCCCAAATGAGTGACGTTTTGAAGAAATGTCATGAAAGAGGCGGCCACGGAGAGATTTCTTGAACTTACAAAACAGATCGAAGTCGCAAGGATTCAAGTCAGGTGAGTAGGGAGGATGTCCCAAGATTCCCCTTGCCACCATCGCAACACGAGGTTCCCCATCCCCTAGTTTTTATATAGAAAGAAAAGGAATTTTATTGAAAACTCTGAATTTTTAAGCATTATGTGTTCCGAAGTACTTATTATTCATCAAGAGATTTAGCAGTTTTTGTTTGAACGCATCAATGATTCCTCACAATTTTTTCTTTTCTTGCCGAAAATGTAATGTTTTTGAAGGTGTTTGAAACCCCCCCCCCCCCGTTTTTTGCATACTCATAATTGACAAAACTTGAAGTAGAAATGATGAATAAATTAACTATTATTTTAATACTCTTTAAAGCTCAAACTGAATTTTTTTAAGAATTTCCAATTATAGCGTAGGCATATTTTTATTCTTACTTTATGTAACGAAAAAAGAAAGGAAAAAAATTTAAAGACATTTATTATTCAAGCCAAATAAATTAAATGCATTTAAAAGGCAAATATAGCTTTTGATGGAGGCTGGCATTGGGATGGTCTCCGACTTTTCGTTATTTTGTGTGTTTCCCTTGTTTACAGGATGTTGTTGAAATTCTTTAGAATGGGATGCAGTCACTAGCACTCAAGGGTGAACAACCTCATAAATTTAATTAAAATTGTAACTTTGCGCCTTGGGGTTAACCAATAGAGGGTGTTGTAAAACAGTACGTGGAAGCACAATTGGGGGCGATGGGCCCTCCCTTAAAAGGTGCTGCGCAGTAGTTTTCGAGAACCCCTCTTTTTACCTTTTCAGATATGCCGTGAAAGAATCCACAGTAGTAATTTTGGGCCACCTTCCATCCCTAACCTCCGCTTCAGATAAGTGAAAATGATTTCTTAATTATAATTCAATGTTTCTCAATTCTCTTATTCTTGTTTAATTTAATGCTTAAATTTGTAATGTAATCGCTTAAACTCGTAATCTAATAAACTAAATTATTTCAATTTTAAATGAAGATTGATTAATCGTGTAGCGTTATCTTTGAATTTAATCAGACTAGATTAATTCACTTGTATTGCGGACTAGATGTTTGATAAACGAATCTGGGTATTATGATAGTTAACTTAAATGAACTTAAGAGTTCTCGGGAGTGCCGCATTACTTTACAGTATTCAAATTTCGTGTTTTTGAACATAAATTAAAAACCATTCCTAAAAACTTTGGTTTGAAATCAATTTCAAAGTCAACCGCTATGATTCAAAATCACTTTTTACCAGTGGCAACAGTATTATCATCTCGTGAATCTGTATCGTCTAATTTGCACGTAAAGAACTCTTCCCATGTATCATGAAAATTAATTACTTTACAGTTTGTTGGACATGAACTGTGATCTTCTTGTTAGACAATACACTAATATCATTTCTCAAAGAAAAAAAACTAAATTTTTTATAAGTTTCTGAGATACTACACTCAATCTATAGTAAAAATAGACATGGAAGGATAAAAGACATCATTTCATAGTGAAATAAACTTTTCCATTAAATTTAAAACTTAGATAAATAGCTTTATGTGTGCCCTTTTACAAGAAATCTATTTCAGGAGCTCACGTCTCTAATTTCACGCCCTAGATATCACGCATGTAATGATCATCTAAGAAAAGGCAACACAGTGAAAGTTACAGTCACAAATCTGTTTCTCGATATAGCTGACACGTGATGATGACATTTATTCTAGGTAATGTATCGCTACGGTATGATTAATCGATTATTTGTTTCCATCAATCGATTTCTGTTATTTATGAAGTGCCCGCGCCTAGTATTTTATTCTAATTCCTTCTCTGTAACATATACATTGTTGTTTTTTAAGTGGTTCATATAATGTATTGGAGTTTTCAATAACCATTTTGGAGTTAAAAATTGAGACCTAGTTATTCCTTGAAAATGACATAAAATTGAAAATGGCATTTAATTTATTTGACAAGATTTTAGTTAATGATTAAAATAAAATAATGATCTTACGTAAAATTACATTATCTTTTGAATATAGAATAAGAAATAAAAAGAAAGAGACAAAAAATTCTTTCGTCTCATTCTATTTCTTTTTGTGGAATATCTGGAGAAAAAAATGTAGGAAGTTCTAACAATAAAGTATCCGAATACCCTAAAATCGTGAAATTTTTTGTGATTTTATTTTATAGGCCATGTTATTAGTTTTATAAAAATACCAAGTTTTTTTTTATTTTCCATTCACTGGAACAAAAACTACAAGTATTTTATTTAAAGCAGATGCCCCATAACTTTAAACAAGATGCCAAACTTAAAAATGCTTTTTACTCGAAATGTGATTTTTTTAGAAAATGTTCAAACTGGAACAGCGATGGCTCAAAAACTTTTGAAAGTAATTAAGTGAAATTTTTTCTGTATGCTCTGTATAATAGTGAAGTGTTTTAATCTTCAGATACTGTTTTATTACAAAATTTACAGGAACTTATCTAAATGTAGCCACTGGTTTTTAAGCAATTTCATATAACTAAGATAAAGTGTTCTAGTTTTTGCAAAAATTTAAATATGTCTTATCCTGAAAGTCATTTCAAAAATGAAGGGTAAAGTAACACATCAAAATTAAGAATTTGTTCATAAACGTTTTGTACAAAGTGGGTCCCTTTTATGTAATTTTTTACAATTTTTTTCCATTTTAGTGAAATAATTTCTTTTTCTCTTCTAAGTTTTAAAAGTCTTTTCTTAAACTATACTAAAGAAATCTAAGAACCACAAAAAAAACCCATATCTCCATTTGAAAAAAAAAAGTTGTCCCAAGTAGCCGGATACCAAAAGTAATGTTTTCTTTAAACTTTTATAAGGCCAAGAGAGAAAATCATACTTACCATCAACGTTAACTTTTAAACGTCGTTGAGAAGCCATTTTCCCACCTAAAAAACGTATTGCTAGCATATCGGCTAGCACGACAACTGTTTTCTGGATTTTTAAGTCGTAAATGCAAAGGACCATCTGAAAGTTTTTGGAGCAGCAGGAAAACGATTCCAGATGACATGCGATTGACTAAAGTCTCTGACTTTATGCCAGACACACGAGAAGAGAACGAGATACGTTTCTACTGCTTGCAAGGTCCCCTTGTGTTTTGATTTCTCTTTTCTGAAATTTCATGGTAAGTTACATGTTTAAAGTTTAAAAAAATTAATACAAAATTATCTAATATATATATTTTTTAAATGTTGGTATTTGCAAATTATTTTTGTAAATATATAGTGTGTTCTCGAATGTACAAACTTGATGGGGGAGGTAGAGAACATCCTGAAGAGCCATAATTACATCGGAAAGCATGGGCGGAAACGTAACCCTAACGAGATAAAGAGACACAAATCCGTAGGCCACAATGCTGAATGTAGTGTAAAATGCTTTATTACAAAAACAAAAAACAATAATAAATTCTTTTGGAAGTGAGTGTATGTATTCCTTCTTCGCGAGTTTAAGAGTTAGTGAATTGTGAGTGGATTAGATGTGAAGAGAATAGTGAATAGTTAGTGAATTGGCAGTGAAGATAATAGGTAAACAGAAAGTCAGAAGTTTAGCTAACTAGAAGTGTCAAGAAAGATTCAAGGTAAATATTATCTTGTAGAGGATTACTATCAGGAAGAGAAAGTATTTACAATTGATTAGAAGACTGCCTAAAGTCAGGTACTGTCAACTTCATATTACGTTGATGATTAAAGTGTTAAAATTTTAGGCGGACTTTATATACTTATTTTCTGAGTAAAGTAATATTAGGGAAGACCCACATTATTATATGTATCTTCTCAAACACGAATCTCGTCTCTTCTCTCTATTGCTTGACTGAATTATCTTATTTATAGTGTTCATTTGTGTTTGAGTCGTTTAAAGTGGTAAATAAAGTAGTTGAAATTTATCATGTCGAATGATCCTTTATTTCTTTCCACACCTTTAGCCGGGTCACAGGGTAGAAGGGAATTGGGCTCGTTTCAAAGTAATCAAATCATTATAAAAGAGAAACACGAAGATAAAAAGAAAATTGTGATCGAGCACAATTATATAAGCCACCAAAATATCCATACAACAAGTGAATAGGAAGAAAAAAATCCAGCCTTTCGGAGTGCGTTTTATGTTTTGGAGCAGTGGTATCACAAATCATCTTGTCAAAAAAAGTTAAACACAGTGAAACTAATTAATTGCAGAGAATCCAATTGGTAGATAACTCCAATTCCGCAAGCATTTCACTAAAAGTAACATCTTGCAAACCTAATATAAGTAATTTGTCTCCAATCTGCAACATTAGAAGTCACACTAATGTTACTTAATAATTTGGATTACAGGTATAACTATATTTACAACTATACAGTGCAAAAGGCATTTTTTCGTAGTAAATAAGTAGTTTTGAGTTGTTAGTACTTGGTTTGATTATATTTTCAAATTTATTTGACGGCATGTCTGTACCTCATTAAACTCCTCTTTAGAAAAAATGGCACGTTGTTCCATGAAGGTTCGTCACCCCCTGACTCCAGGTAAAATTTATATCATATGTCTATGCTAAATATAAGGTAGTCAATGAATTGTTGAAGTATAGTTGCCCATTCCTGCCAATCGTAGCTCCTGAATCATTTCTGATGGCAGGTAATATTTCCCTCGAGTTAGATTAGATTTAGATGTGTGAACTTACCAGAGAATTTATGCGTCCAATATCTTTACTCTCCTACAGCTTTTCATCAAACACTGAATCATAGAGATAAAATTATCCTGTATGAAGAGGAACTAAGGACCCATTGTATGTGGTAAAGACGATCCTTAGTACAATAGCTAGCATCAATGAGTGAACGTACTTGGAAGATTTGAAGATCAGTACAGATACTAAATAAGATAAATCTCCAAACCAGAATATTAGAGAACAATAGATCACTTCCAAGACAGAGAACTCATTCCAAATCTATGAATATATATTTTACAATTGTTTTGAGCATAGGTTCCCAACCTTTTTTGAATTGGCGCCCCGTTTTCAGTAAATATTTCGATACCGCCCCATTTTCTAGAGAATCTTTTGATACCACCCCCTCCCACTCTAGAGAAATAAGAGTGTACATAATACATCGTAAAAACAAGAGTTAAGTTATAAAAAAAATATCTTATAATATAATTTAGAATATAGATTAATATAATAATAATAACTATATCTTAGAATATAATTTTAAATTTAATTTTTTCTAATGCCCCAATATTTTTATTTGCGAATCTGAAATATCTTTTGCCACAAATAAATTTAAATGTGTAATATTATATATTTTAGTCATAAGTAGGATTTCTTCTTCATTTAAAAGAGTGGAATAAAAGTTTAAGCTTACCTTTTATAAAGATAGGTAGGGGTTTTGATGATATGAAGTAATTCATAATAAACTATTGCTTTCAAAATAAATATAAATTGACAGCTTCATCCTTTAAAAAAACATTAATTCCTGTTTAATATACTTAATTATATTTCTTGATATTATACGTAATCAAAGGCAGTGGAGGAAACATTTTTCCTACTCTTCACAGACAACGACAACAGCTGCATTACAGAAATTATAAAATTCACTATATCATTCAATTTACGAGTAATGCAGGTCTGAATGTAATGTAACCTTTAAGTTTTTCATTCACTTCCTGAACTACCGAAATATGGGAATTTTCGTGCATGAGATATATACATGACATACAATCAACATATAAACAGTATTAGAGTTTACTTTTGTTAGTAAATCAGAGTGCTTTTTAGTGTTTTTTAGACTATATTTTGTTAATCTTCCCAAGCCAATCCATGTCGTCTCAACGCCCCCTAATTTTCTGTGGGTCTTTTCCTGCCCCCCTGAAAGCCTCAGACGCCCACAAGGGGGCGTTATCGCCCACGTTGAGAATCTATAGTTTAGAGCCTCTCTTCCTTTCCCTTTATCTTTTCGCGAAACAATTAGTGATCTTAAATCATATTACAGTAAATATGGTGTAGCCCGGTTGGATCTTTGACCATGTTATTTTAGCTGCAAAAATAGTTGTCGATTTAGGAGTCAGCATAATTTTAAGAATTAAAAAAATATATGCGCTTCTCGTTTATTAATACACTGCTGGCCACCGTAAATGCAACACCAAGAAAGACAAGAGATAGCACAACAAAATTTATTTTGTAGATAACATGTTGACCAAGTATCAAATCATTAAATTTATAGTCTTCTGTGAAGCGTGGTTCTTGCCAGAATCAGTAGCCAGAGTAGCCGCCATTGTTGGAGATCACTGCCACACGCCTCGGTATAGATTCAAAGAGACTTTGGATGTGTTCTTGGGGTACAGCAGACCAAGCAGCTTCCACACGTTGCCAAATTTGATCTGGTGTGGCAGCTGGGAGTGCGATCTGGATCAATCGTTGAGCAACCATGGACAACATGTTTTCTATTGGCGAAAGATCTGGAGAGAGAGCCGGCCAGAGAAGCAATTTAATCTGGTGATTGACGAAGAACATTTGGACAATGCGTGCCCCGTGTGGTCGCGTATTATCCTGTTGAAATATGGCTATGGCCAAGCCCTGAAGGTAAGGAAGGGCTACTGGCTCCAACACCTCGGGGATGTAGCGCTGGCTGTTTAAAGTACCGGCAATGCGTACTAGAGGAATGCGAGAGTGATATCCAATACCGCGCCCATACCATAATACCCGGTGCAGGACCAGTGTGGCGGTGCATAACGCAGCTGTTCAGCATCCTCTCTCCACGGTGTCTCCAGACTCGAATCCGACCATCGTGGTGTTGCAGATAGATGCGTGACTCGTCAGTAAAGACAACTTCGTTCCATTCTGCTGCCCACATCCTTCTTTCATCGCACCATTGGCGGCGGAGACGTCTGTGGTTCTGCATCAAGGGTAGACCAAGCAATGGACGTCTTGCGGAAAGGCCACTCTGCTGTAAACGGCGTCGAATGGTACGCGCAGACACTGAATGATGCGTTACAGACTCAATGTGCTGTGCTATGATTCGTGATGTGACTGAGCGATCCGTCACTGCCATGCGCACAATTTCAATGTCCTCACGAGAAGTGGTACACTGAGGTGGATACGATCGACCACGTCGGTCCGTCGTACCCTCCTGCATCCAACGGTCACATATCCGCATTACAGTTGTTTGGTTTCGTCCTACACGACTACCGATTTCCCTGAAAGATAATCCTCAATCTCGGTAGGCCACTATCCTTCCTCTGTCGAAATCGAATACTTGATCAAAAGCTGATCACTGTTTTCTACGAGACATAACTGATCGTTTTTTGAAAAAACCACAAGAAAAAACACAATTGCCGAACTTGAAATCGTCGAAATCTCCAAGCCTTAAATAGCGCTTTGAGGAGGCGCCACAAGCGTGCGTGATGTGTGTCTGTGCTGAAATTCTAATCATATTTGCATATCTTACCTCCGCTAATGCATGTTATAAATTTCATGTTATTTGCGTGCTTCCTTCAGGGTGTTGCATTTACGATGGACAGCAGTGTAGTTTAAGAAAATATGTAATACCCTACAGTATACAATATTAAACAAAATTTATCAAAAAATTGCCCAAACAATATTTACCATTTCAAAGTTTAAGGATATTTTTATAACACGTATGTTAAAGATGTATGTATTAGTTTTCATTTTTATCTACCATTTCAGAAATTATGATGAGAGATATTTTATACTATATTTCCTTAATTTTAAATCAACATATTAACTAACTTTATTATTAACTAGTAGTATAAAAACAATTTTTTAAATCAATTCCTACTTAGATCAACAAAGAAAGATTTTATTTTAGTTAATTAAATGTAATTAAGGAATTAACATTTGAAAAACTGTATCAAATCAAATGTTATCCATTACAAGTTTAAAATATATTGAAGCAAAGAAAAAATTCGTTAGAAAAATTTACTGGCGCCATCTGTTGGTGCAAGTTCTAACTTCGTCAGAAATAACGCAGAATAAATTTAAAATTAAAAAATAAAACTTTATTAATGAATTAATAATTGAAAAGAGCTGTACTAAAATCAAGTGTCATCCTCTATAAGTTTTAAAAGAAATGTAATGCATCAATTCAACTACACTTCTTCAATTTCTAATATTAGTTCACTCTCCCCATATATATATAGAGAGAGTTGACTAATATTAGAAATTGATATATATATATATATATGGAGAGAGTGAACTAAAATTAGAAATTGAAGAATTGTAGTTGAGTTGGGGGGAAAATTAGCAAATTTTCTGAAAGCTCTAATCGTATTGATTATATGTCTTAAATACTACTAATCATCAGTTCTCGTGTCTTTATTATTTTGCACCGGTTGTTGAATGTTAAATGAAGCTTAATGGGTTGCGTTAAAGATCATCCATCGTTCTGAATTCGATTTAAAAGTCATTTTGTTTTTAATTAATTCTTATGTTTTTACAAACGTTTTATTTTGAAAAAAAAAATTCTATGGAATATTTGAAGACGCGTATCATGTTTTTAACGTATCAATTTATCTTTCAAATATGACACGCTAAATAATTCACCAGATGCTTCGTAATAGCTTCAAAAATCGTTCATCATGTTATGTCATTAACCTTCAAATGTCCTTGGTGTTATATCAAATACTGTACACAGAACTAACTGATCGTTAAAAGTATTTTGATGATGGGAAAGTTTAAAAAGTAGGAAAGAATTTTGTTCGTGGTTCAGTTTTTGTTATTTCAATTTACTCTAACAGAAAATTACTTTTTCGTCCTGACCAAATGTTTTCCTACAAATTGTATAATAACGTTCCACGGAGTTAAAAAAGTTGCATTTGTGTGTGAGTAATTATTATTTTTTTTTTTTTAAGATTGTTTCTTCTAAGCACAATTGCATCGTTCTAAAAATTTAAACAGTTTTTATAAAAATAATTCTTAGGTTAATAGTATCGTTTGTACGTTATTTTAATTTAAGGACATTACTAGTGTTGAATATTTCAAGAACTATAATTACATCAAATGTAAGATATACATTTATCAAAAGTCTTGCATGTAAATATGTTTAGTTGATGGTGGAAAGGTTGAAAACAATTACAGAAAAACATTTTTTACATGGTTCAAGTTTTATTTTAATATTCTTTAACAGAAAATTACTTCTTCGTCCTTACCAAATGTTTTCCTACAAATTGTATAATGATGAATTCAGAGTTGAAATAAATTGCTAATTTTTTTTTAAAGTACGGTTGCATGGTTCTGAATTTAAACAGTTTTTAGAAAAATATCGCTTAAGTTAATACAACCTCTGACAATACAGTTCGGTGAAAAGTTTTGTAATAATAACGTAGATGGAATATTAAAAAAATTAGTCTTACTGTCCTTCGAAATAGTCAACTCTGTTATTTTCAATATTACTCTGAATCAGAAAATTACTTTTTCGTCGGATGCAAAATGTCTTTCCTTACAAATTGTATAAAAACGTTGACATGGAGTTAAAAAAGTTGCATTTGTGTGTGAGTAATTATTATTTTTTTTGTTTTAAGATTGTTTCTTCTAAGCACAATTGCATCGTTCTAAAAATTTAAACAGTTTTTATAAAAATAATTCTTAGGTTAATAGTATCGTTTGTACGTTATTTTAATTTAAGGACATTACTAGTGTTGATATTTCAGAACATAATTACATCAAATGTAAGATATACATTTTTGCAAGTCTTGCATGTAAATATGTTAGTGATGGAAAGTTAAAAAATTAAAAAAACATTTTTTACATGTTCAAGTTTTATTTTAATATTCTTTAACAGAAATTACTTCTTCGTCCTTACCAATGTTTTCCTACAAATTGTATAATGATGAATTCAGAGTTGAAATAAATTGCTAATTTTTTTTAAAGTACGGTTGCATGGTTCTGAATTTAAATAGTTTTTAGAAAAATATCGTTTAAGTTAATACAACCTCTGACAATACAGTTCGGTGAAAAGTTCTGTAACAATAACGTAGATGGAATATTAAAAAAATTAGTCTTACTGTCCTTCGAAATAGTCAACTCTTATAACTATGGACCGCTGAGCTCAATATACATATCCTGGAAACTTTGCAAGAAGTCTTCTTTTGAGATGGAGTTTAAAAGTCGCATCGCGTTTTTACGTCGGATGTCAGAAATATCGTCAAATTTCTTTCCTTTCAAAGCAAGTTTGAGTCGTGGGAATAGGAAGAAGTCTGGAGGATTGAGATCTGGTGAGAATGGTGGATGTTCAATTTGCACCACCTCCTTTTTTGCCAGAAAATGTTTGACAATATTGGCTGTGTGAGGGCGAGCATTTTCGTGAACAAAAAAACCATGAACCTTGTGCGTACTGGGATCGTACCTTGCGTAGACGTTTCATGAATTGGGTCAAAATTTCAATGTACCTTGCAACATTCATCGTCCAACTATCATGCGCACAGATGATCTTCTGTGATTAATTTACTCACTTTCTCAATGTTTTCGTCATTGACGGAGGTCGCCGGTCTTTCGCTACGAGGGTTGTAAGAAACACTTTCCCGGCCATCTCGAAAACGGGTGAAGCTCTCGTACACACACTTCATGGACAGAGATTGATCTTCATAAACACGTACCAGCATCAAATAAGTTTCTTTCGGTGTCTTGCCAAGATTAAAACAAAACTTTAAATTGATCTTTTGTTCGTTCATTTTCCTGTTCCCAGTTAAGAACCAACGCACTAAACAAGCACCTTGTAAAACAAGTCTTACACAGAACAGAAACGACACTCAACTGAACAACGATGGTGGCAGACTGTCAACACCTGCCGCTACGCATGTGCAACGTTTTGTTGCCAGATCGGCAGTTCTGACCTTCTTCACCGAACTTTATTGCCAGAGGTAGTATTATAGTTTAATTCCTTTTACTATATACATTTATCAAATATAATTATACATTTATCAAATATAATTATACATTTATCAAATATAATTATGCATTTATCAAAATATACATTTATCAAAAATTTCACGTTGAAATATATATAGATGAGAAATTTCATTTCATTTCACTGTGGATTAAAACGAGAGTAATTATTTATAAATTGTTTCATAAATATATTTAAAGTTTTTGCGAAATTATTTATTTTTTATTAAACTGAAGAACATTCAACACATCAAAAACTACTTCAGTCATTGAATTGTTAGTTGGAGTAAATATTTAATAAAACTATATATATAAATATATATATGTGGGAGACAACAAGGGGCTAAAGCTTTTTTCTTTCTACTAATTTATTCAAAACTTAACAATTATTAATTAAAGAAAAGTAGCTAATTTCTAACAAATAGAGTTCCAGGATGTATCGTCGACGGGAACGCCTACTCGCGAACCTCAGTCTCTTTCTCTCTTATCATACACAATGGTTCTCAGTCCACAATGGTAACACGTAGTTCAGGTGAAGCATGGGTGACCTTCTCGTCACACCACTTCTAGTCTAGATTAGAGCTGGTCCCTCCTCGGCCAGTCGGTTCCCGGTTGCTTTTCTTATCCGCAGCGTTGTCTCTGCGACCTGATCGTCGAGATCGCTCGCTCGCTAATCTCTCTCTGGTTAGTTCGCTCGCTGGTGGCTCGCGTTGCCAGCGCCCTCTAGAGTGCCGTCTATGTGGAAATTCCCATATATATATATATATATATATATATAAATAGATTAGAATATATTTATAAAATTGTTTATAGAATAATATATTAGAAAAAATAATTAAATGCAATTTTTGTCAAGAAATGAAGAAAGAATTACATGTTTTCAAAATATTCTCTTTTTTTGAAAAATGCTCCTGTAAAAATAATTTTGTTGATGTATAGTTAGGACTTTTATACAAGGACAGAACTAGGTTTTGAAACATTTACGTTATTTTCAGAATTACATTCAATTAAAATAATATCGAGTGTTTTTTTTACATTTTCTCTACTCTGATGTATTAAAATATGACTAAATCAGTTATAAAATTATACATTTCAAAAATCCTAATTCAGCCCTTTTTTATTGAATTCCTAGCTATATATAGACAAAATATTTTTTTCTATAGCACTTTTGATAAAATGAGAATCTTTTGAAAATATGCTATATTTTTTCTTCATTTTTTTGCCGAAATATTGCATTTAAATCATTTTTTCTTGTAACACTATTCTAAAACACATTTTTACATTTATATTCTAAGCCAACTAATTAAATATTAAAAAAACAATTATTCATCTATACGTACTTGTTTTTTTTAAATCACGGTTCCGAAAGTAGTCACCCACCTTTAGCTAATACTCTGAAATCTCATTTCAATTCTATCACTTTCATTTTACGCTTCGATATTCTTACTTATTGGTCTACATTACAGAAACGTATTTGAGTTTAGAAACTTATTACAAGATATGATTTCGATATTTATTCTCTAAAAGCAGACTGTTGTTTAAAATGTTGCTTTTTTTTCAATTTTTTTCCAATCGGTTATATTTATACTTATATGTGTAAAAATATTCTGAGGCTTAAAAGGAATAGAAAAAAAATTTCGGAAACGGTATGTTGGATATCTTTTTCCTTTGGACTGTCGTTTTTAGATGAATATTGTTTTCCACAGAAGATGGGATTTCGGGCAGCTCTCCCAATTCCATTTTCGAGTTTCTTTTAGCTGACTTTGTAATATTTCTTTCAGGAAATACATACCATGATTTTCTTTTTCTTCCTTATTGGTTAATCGGTAAGGCTATATATTCACATACACAACTATGAAACTCACAACAAATATTATGGTACTTTTTTGCACATTTATACATTGAAAATCTGGTATCAAATGCTGTTTACAATGAAATTTACTTTTTATCATCAAAAATTAAGTTTTTTTAACATAAAATTTTTTAATGGAATAAATTAGAGTATAAAAAAACTAAAAAACACCCTTTTATAATTAATCAAACTAAGTTGTAACTTAATTTTTTAGTCGTCAAATCTGGGAATGGGATCTGAAATTAGTCGCCAGATGTGGGATGGGATCTGTAAATGGGAAATCGTTATTCTTGAGTGTCCTGATCAGGATAATGGAACAAATTTATCAAACTAATTTTTGTCATCGATCCTGGACAAGTGAGCAAAATTTCGAATTAATCTGACCTGTTAAAGTGGGTAAAATTGTAGTTCAAAGATTCAGTTACATACAAGTGAAGCTTATAAAAGGGTGTTAAAAATAAAGCTTTAACTTGAAATTCATTAGCTTTATTTCCAGGATCACAAAATATCTATTTTTAAGCTCAACATTACATTTTAAACGAAAAAAACCTTGTGAACGTTTTACAAAACTGTTCATAGCCATTATGTTACAAAATATATCTTTTTTGATACTTCCTAAGAACATTATTTATATAAGGTCCTCGCTAAACAAGGCCATTGTTTGGGCTCACGGACCACGTTGTGGAAGCCATTGTGCCATGTAAAAATCAACAAATGTAAGTTAAATACAATAGTTGCAGTTTTATTGAATTTATTTATTGCGCTAATTTCATATCCTCTATTGCTGCACGCATATTTAATTTTACAAAGTTTGTTGAGACAAATGGGTCTTATTACACTTCTCTACACTTTGATTTTAAATGAGGAGTGAGATGGCTTGTTGAAATTCTCATCAAAGGCTGCAAGTTTATATTAGCCAAGTTGTACTATATTTACTCTTATAAGGAATGTAAAGAAGGAATGTTACTACCCTTCTTCCCGGTGACTCGGCTAGAGATGTGGGAAGAACTAAATGATCAGATGACATGATGAACTTCAATTATTTATTTATCTCTATATTCAACTTAGACACAAATAGCACTCTAAATAAAATAATTTGACCAGTCAGAGCACGGGCGTGAGATGAGATGCGTGAGGAGAATATATACAATCATGCAAATCTATCTTTAAGATATCATACAGAGCTTGTTTAATTAAGGACCACACTAATAATTTAACTCTCTAACATGAACTTGATTAAGAATCACAGTACCTGAACTCTTGCGGTCTTCAAATCCTTGCGTTTACTTTAACCCGGCTCCAACAGTTGAACTAAGCACTTCCTTAAAATTCCGACATCTCGCTTCCTACACTGTTTACGTATATGTTTCACTGCCGACTTACCACCCTTCTCATCTATTCACTTCACTTCTAATCTATTCTCCCTTCACTAATTCTCAAACTCGTGAAA
Source organism: Trichonephila clavata (assembly GCA_019973975.1). Classification (NCBI taxonomy): domain Eukaryota; kingdom Metazoa; phylum Arthropoda; class Arachnida; order Araneae; family Nephilidae; genus Trichonephila; species Trichonephila clavata. Next base: position 11,969 of record BMAO01035348.1, on the reverse strand, counting down.
ACAGAATATATATATTAAAAATTTGTATCATCACGCTTTCTGTCTTCGGAGAAAGTTGGTTGAAAAAATGTTTCCCCTAAAAGAATTCCCCAGAGGTTACTAGAAAGAACTGTATAGTTCCGTCACACTCTTATTGATCTTTATGCGAGAAACGCGTTCCTCACAAACATATGTTGCTTCCAAAAGAGGACATTTTCTGTTTGTATAGTGCTTCGAATGTCTTGGCGGGCTGCTATTTGCTCACCCCTGCTCTAAACTAAACCAGAATCGAGCAAAAATGTGATGGAAAGAGGATTTTTTTTAATTTAAAAAAATGGTAGGAAAGCTGGAACTTCAATAATAACATACTACCCATACAAAAAAGTGCTAGAAGATAAACTAAAAGAAAAGGACAAAAAGAAGGAATCACAAGCTTCAGAACAAAAGCATATTCAAATCACTTTGTTAAGAAATCTGACCGAACTTCTAGAGATGACTCCAGTATTAGCAGCAATTATTAATTCCATTCTGATGGATTATCTGTAATGGGCTTCATGCCATTAATTAAAGAACTAGAAAACAAAGCCGCTGAATGTATCTCTGTAACAGAAAATCCTCCAATCAGCGAGGAAAATTTGGATTAAATGCTTTAGCTATTTTCTGTGGGCTCACCTTGAATGTACTGGAACAGAGAAAGAATATTACACTTGTGATTTTTGTGAAAAAAAAACTCAAAACAGAAGTGACTTTCCCAAAAGTATGACTTTTATAATTAAAAATAACAGCGTTTTTTGAAATCTTAATTAGTTTTTCCAATGGTTTAAGCCATCTATTAATTTTAGCCGACTATTCCATATTACCCTGTATCTATCATCCATTTAAAAATAAATTTTTACAAGAACAAAATAAATATTATTCATTTTAACAAATGATAATTTCTTACAGTTGTTTAAAGAATTTTTTAACAAACACTTGAAAAGTTTTTTTGAAGTAAAACTTCTTTAGGCGTGAAAGTGAATGGGAAATTTGTCCAGTTTTGCGTAACAGGGAAAAATCGAACGAAAGTAGCGATTTTCCCGCCATCCCCCTCCAAATCGTCGCCATGGTGAGGAGATAGCGAGCGGGAGGAAAAGAGAGCGGGGACACCACGTGACTTGCGTCATATCCGTGAAAAAGTTGGACGATTGCTAAGGGGGAATTGCATCAGAGGTATGGAGTGCGTGGCATCTTGCTGCTTCGGCGAAATGCTCTTAGGTATTGGAGATATTAAGTGAGTACCCCTGCTACTCGTAAAGAACTCGCGTGGCGTATTTTCGTAGTTTTTATAAAACAAACGTGCCGTTTTCAACGAATAAACACACCCAAAATTTTACCATTATATGGCTCTTCCCGTCAGGGAAGTGTCTGGGGCATTGTATATGTCACTAACGTTCGCTTTAGAATCGCTACGGATAGCGTCTTGTAAGCAAACACAGTGACTTATGTGAGTGATGCATTAAGTTTATATTATTAATTTTATTTCCGTTGAATTAAAATTAATCTAGTCTGAATGCCTAGAACAAATGCAAAAAGAGGAAAAGAAAGAGACTATTAATGTGAACTTAAAAATATAGACATAAATTATTTCTCTGACAAAAAGAACTAAATACACTACTCCTAACTAATCTCTTGTTGAAAGAGGAATAACATATCTAAGCTCATCTGCATTCCTTCAAACATTACACCTATTTCGGTAACGGGTGAAATTAATTAGACTGTGAATACAGAGTTGCATGGTACGATCAAGAGAATTTGTAAAATATCTGAATTATCCAAGACTAAAGCTGTCCTATTACAGCTCAGGACTTGCACAGGATTAGTAGTCTGATATTCGTATCTGAGGAACCAAGGCTGTACTCGTGAAGAAAATGTGTAATATTTCGATATTTTCTTAATTAGTGAGTTTGTTATTCACATTGTATCATATTTACGAATTCAAAATGTCTTTTCCAGATAAATTCTATCTATATATATATATATACTCACATAAATAATAACCCATAATAATGAATAAGAATAACTTTAAAGAACATACTTCAATTTGGTTTCATTATTTATATGATGAAAGAATATAATGGCTCAATGTAAAAAATGTTCTAGAGTTAAGAAGAAAAGGGACTAACCAAATCAAATTTGATAAGTTTATAGTAAATTTTCTTAAAGTTTTACGCACAAACCTATCCACATTCGAAAGAATTCGGTACAATTATCGAAGATGATTATGACACAATGTCAAGAATGAAAAGGAACTAACTGTCTCTTTAACAAAAATTTGAATTAGCGATAACTAAAAAAAATTCTGCAAACCAAAATACAGTATAGAAATCAGCTATATCAAAAATCATCCGACGAGAAATCGATTTATTTGAAGATGAGGGATTTAGAGGTAAATACTTGGAAAAAGTATATCGATCATTGTTAACAATATTACCAACTAGCGTAGATGCCGAAAGAGCGTTTTTGACAGCTGGTCATTTTTGCACAAAATTATGATCCAGGCTTAATGACAGTACAATTGATGCATTATGTTTTTAAGAACATTTCAAAAATTTGTAATAGTACCACAGACTGTATGTGAATAGTGATATTTGCACTTTTTGTGATTTACATAAATAGAGATGTTCCTTTATTTTGTTATATTTTTGTGATTATTTCTATTATAATTTATAAGTTACAAATTATTTCTTGTGATATTTACACTCTCTAATAAAACTGGCAAATAAAACAAAGAAATACCCGTGTATTCTTTCTTTTTCTAAAATTTTTAATACCGGTATTAAAACCGGTATCCCGGTATTAAGTTCTAAGAAATACCGAATACCGGAATTGAACTTCTGGTCCGATATTGCAATCCCTAATCGCGGGGCTTTCCACGTTGCTTTTTTAGCAATGTAAATAGTATTCCATAATACCCTACTCTCATCTATATACAGTAAACGAAAACGAAACCAATAATTGCAATTGTGTTGAATTAATCAAGGGTCTAGATTTACAAGAAGATTATAGATTAACCCCTATAAATTTAGTTTATGATCAGTGGCGACATCTACACTGATATTTTACTCTTTGAAATTCTACCTCACAGGAGGATTTGAATATCTAGTTAATTATACCACACGATGGGTTTTAATTAATTCAACAAACGTAATATTTTATTAGACTAATCAGCGCCATCAACAGTTGTACAGCAAATTAACAACATTTCTACATGAATTACACATTTGTGTCACAAACACTTTATCAGAAACGCCGTATATAACTATAATAAAACGATATATTAAAATACAGGAATTCTAAGCTTGAATCAGATAAGAGATATATTTATATAGATTACATTCCCATTTAAATTTCCAAAATGGGATTTTCATATTTATTAAATTACTGAAATGTGCAATAAGCTCTGGGAAATGTTTACACAATAATCCTATTTGAATTTATATACAATAGCACAACTAAATAAAGATAAGTTAAATACGCAATTATCTTAAAGTTTAATTGAAGGGATAAAGAATAAATACATAAGGATTTGTGCATTGAGTTAATCTCCCCGAGTGTGATGGAAAATTAATTGTAGAATAATTGCTAAATGTAAGAGCTTATAACTCAATTATTGTTAGCTTATCTATAATAATACGTTTATCGTTAATTATCAGCTTATTACATTTAAATAACATTAAAATAGTTTTACACAAGCGTATCTACATATAAAACCCGTATTCTTATTTTTATAAGTACTGTATATAAAAATATGTAGATCGCATATTGTTCAGGATGCATTCTGTTGAGTTGGAGTTTGAATTATATGAATGTATTTTTCTAATAAATGTAATTTCAAAATTATCTCGTGAAATTCTTTGTTAATAAATAATTTACTTACTGAAAATTCTTTAAATGAAAGGTTTTGGCTTAGCGTGTTATTTTCCGATTTACTAAAATAATGCCCCATTCATATATAATTCATACATAATTATCATTTTATAAATTAGTTCATTTGATAAGTTCATATTTCTCACATTTGGTATAACTTAAAGAAATTGTATTCAGGAAAGGTGATATTCAAACGTGACTTTTACGTTTGCATTTAGTTTTATACATTTTAACTACAAAACAAACATAAAGTAATAAAAAGAAATGACCCCCCCCCCCTCTATTAAAAATTTCTGAAATTGATTGTTGCTTTTTTTCATGAGGAATTACTGTTTTAATTTTGAAGTTCAATCTAAACAATTTTAATTTTCTCTAAGAATTTAAATCTTATTGTGTTTATTAATAAAACTAGGTAGGGGTACTTGTCCACCATACGGTGCACCAACCCCCACTGTAAAAATTATATAATTGTTCATTGTTCAAATTTCAAACCTGTTAATATCATATATTATGTAGTTCTTAATTATTCGTAGCCAAGAATATATTTGTTTAAAAAAAATATTCTGGGTGTCATCTGTTGCAGCTAATTTTAAGGCGATATAGTACCCAAAAAATTCATCAAACTATCGAAAAATGATTTTTATTGGCTTATTTGATACTTCGAATCTTTATAAACATGCCTGTAAAATTTCAAAGCTTTACCTGCATTTTTTATCAAGTTAGGGAGCAATATTTGATTGCAGCAATTACGACGCCCACATTTCGGATCATTTGCTAGAAAAGAGCCTGATAAAAAAGGATTTAATTATTTTTCTACCGCACGTGAATGAGATTGACATATGTAGAAAAATAAATGCAGAAACAAATCATTTCAAGAAAGAATTGTGCAATTCATGGAAAAATTCTAGTTTGTGAATTGTTTATTGAAGAGCAAATGGATTTGGTCAAGATTTAAAAGTTGTGCGTGCTTTTTATGATATTATTATGAAGGAAATTAAATCTTCAAAACGGATTCTTCCAAAGCACTAATACTTTTGATAAAAAAGATAATTAAAAATCTAATTCGCAAGAATAGCAAAACTCTCTCATTTTTATATATTTGTTTTCGGTGATATATACACTCATGGACAAAAAAAAATAGTGCACCAAGAAATAAATGCGGGATCGTAACGACACTTGGAATGAAGGTACATGTCGGGGAGATATGCAAATAATTAGAACAGCAGCGTGATTGCGCATTACGTATAGCTGGTAGAGGGCGTTTAACGTCGTTCTCCTAGGAGTATAAAACAAGTAACCAAAGCTTGTTTAGTGTGCTGAATCGTTTACAAAGAAAGGGCTGAGGTAGGCATGCCATTATGCTGTTTTCGAAGACAATATGAGCAGCTTTCACAGTTTGAGAGGGGGAGAATCATCGGCATGATGGAAGCTGAATGGTAAGCTAGGCGAGCAGCTCATCGATTAGGCGGCTCTGATTGTGTTGTGAGGAGGTGTTGGGACCAGTGGATCCGAGAGATGTCATTTACACGAAGACCAGGCTCAGGTCACCCTCGACAGACCAGTCGTCGAGAAGACCGCCACATCATAAGAAATGCACGTGTACAAACCACTGCTTCATCGGCCGCCATCCAGGCACAGGAAGCACCTTCACTAGGGGCCCCTGTGTCTTCTCGGACCATACGAAGGCACCTAGATGAAGGACATTTGGAATCGCGGCGCCCACTACGTGTGCTGCCCTTGATGCCCATCCATCGATGCTTTCGTTTGGAGTGGTGCCGCTCAAGAGGAAACTGGACTGCAGCGGAATTGAACCAGGTCGTCTTTAGTCACGAATCCAGATTCAATCTCAGCAGTGATGACAATCGTGTTCGTGTGTGGAGACCCCGCGGTGAACGACTCAGTCCTGCCTTTGCTTTACAACGACACACCACTCCCACAAATGGTGTGATGGTAGGGGTGCCATTGCCTACAATACACGGTCACCTCTAGTACTGATCCGTGGCACCATGGCAGTCCAGCGGTGTGTCCATGACATCCTGCAAACGCATGTGTTGCCACTCATGCAACGGTTTCCAGAAGCTATTTTTCAACAAGACAATGCTCGGCCTCACACGGCAAGGGTGTCACAAGACTGTCTCCACACTGTTACTGCCTTTCCTTGGCCTGCCTGATTTCCAGATTTGTCTCCAATCGAGCATATCTGGGATCATTTGGGATGGCGAGTTGGGCATACCACGAGTTTGAACGAACTAGAGGTAAGGTTACAGCAAATATGGAACGAAATGTCTCAAGACATCATACAGAACTTGTATGCCTCCATGCCCGATCGTATCGCATCGTGCATTCACACTAGAGGGGGTTCAACAGGGTATTAAATCCTTTGTTCTTTTGCCTTTTGCTCTGAAATAAATGATTCCTTTTCTTTGATTTTCTAATCATTTACTTATATCAAAGTAGTCATTATGCATGTAAAAATTCGTTTCATTTTGACGACCCCTTCTTGGAGCGCTAATTTTTTTGTCCATTAGTGTATGTGCGTTAAATTCAACACTATTATTATTAAAATATTTTAAGATATTTATTTAAACAAATGCATAGATGCAGTTCTTAGATTTTGATGTATTTTACCTATAAATTGTTATTTGATTTTGCTTTCATTCGTGTACAATATTTAACATGCGAAGGCTTGGAAATACAAAGCAAAGGCATAAACATCTTTTGTACATGTTGTGTATTGTTTGAGTTGTCAAACTGAGCATGAAATTAGCTCTGAAGTGTGTGTATTAATTTTTTCTTAAATTATTAAGGTAACGTTTTATGAAATATTGATCTCTTTCATTCGTTTTCTTCTATATATTCATTATGGCAGTATACTGTTTAATTGTTCTACATCTTTGGAATTTTTTATGGTAAGCAGTTTTAAAAATGCTAATTAACATTTCATATAAGTTTCAGACTATTCGATGAATATTATCTCAGGCTATTCATGGAATGAAAACGTCAAATTCATATTTCTCCATGTTGAATTTTTGTACATATACTATTATTTAAAACCCAAAGGCTTTTTTGATAATTGAAGTATGGGTTTGAAGATTTTTATATATGTTCTGGAATGTATGTTTTGTAAAACTGTGCATGGAATTAGCTCTCTAACATGTTTTAGTACATTTTTTGAAAAAAATTTCAAAATCAAAATTTATGTTTTTTTGAGAATTTTTGGAAGTTTAACTGTAAAAAAATTAATAAAAAATTAAAGAGCAGCATCAGAAAATACCCATGCACAGTTTATGTTGTATATTGTAAGGTACTTGGAAAAAAAATTTTGAAAGAAAAGAAGCATATTAAAAAAGGCCTTAGAAATTTAAAAAACGTTTAAAAAGTTCAAAAAATTTTGCAACAAATTAAAAAAAATTTGTATGAAATTATTATTAAATATTCACCTTTATAAAATACAATTAAAACTAAATACCAAATATTAAAAATTAAAAAAAAATGTGAAGATGGTACCATATTGCTTTAACTGCGTCAAAGATTTATTACAGCATCACGAAAAACTTTTTTCTACATAGATAGACCAGTCAATTGCTTCATTAACAGTATATTTAAAGGAGAATGCTTGAAATAAAGTGCTAAAATTCTTTTTTGAATATCTCTCAAGATATATGACTTTATTTTTATGCATCATGAGCTATAGGATGAAACTATCTTAAATACTAGGGATAAAAGAAGATTAATTAAATATACATAAATGCTCATTAATTTCTTAATTTATATCCTTTTATTTTAGATCAGAGTGGAAAAACTACGCTAAAAACTTTCCTTAATAATCCGGAAAATTTTATAAATTTTACTTATTTTCAAATTTTTTTAAATAGTACTGAATTTAGGACAACTGAATCAAAATCATTTGTTAAGTATATAATCCAGATAAAATGATACGCCTTTTACGAAAGTTTGATCTTAAAATATCCTGCTAAATTAAAATTTTGTTTCATTCGTTAATTGCATAATTGTGTACATTAAAACAAATATGTTTAAATAAAATCCGTTCATGTTGTAAGGAATTTATACTCTTTCTTCTCTCTAACCCGACAACATGTGTGGGAGGAACTAAATGATCAGACGACATGATGAACTTCAATTGTTTATTTGTCACAATATTCAACACAGACACAATAATACTCTAAGTAAGATAAATTTGATCAACTAGAGGACTAAGGTGAGACAAGATAGCGTGGGGATAATATATACGCTCATTCAAATATATTCTCACGATAACTTATACAAGGCTTGTTTTAAGAGGCGCGCTAGTAATTTAACTCTCTAACTTCTATTTGAAATAAGCTTACAGTACCTGAACTCTTGCAATTCCTTAATCTATTCGACGTGGCCTTAAACACTTCTCCAACAGTTGACTTAAGCACTTTCTCAAGATTCCAACTTCACGCGTCGTACACGGTTTACGTATACGTATTACTGTCGATCTGCTTGCTTCTCATCTATTCACTTTCCATCCAACTTCACATCCAATGTATCCTCACTTCACTAACTCTCAAAACTCGCGAATACAGAATATATATATTAAACTTAATTTGCATAATCACGTTTTAATGTCCTCGGAGAAAGTTGGTTGAAAGAATGCTGGCCCTAAAGGAATCCTCAAGGAGTTAGTGAAATGATTCGTATAGATCCGTCACAATGTTTCAAATTAAAATGAGATAATCTTATTTATGATATTTAAAAAAAACCTTAAGAAGTTAAATTGAAAGTTGTTTATGTGCAAATTTTGGCGTTTAATACAGTAATACATCATATTTTTCATCGATATGACTTTATTTTTTTTTAAAAAGTTCATTTATTAATTTAAATACTAACAGATGACAAACATGGTTACTAAATCGAGATATTGCTTCTTAAATTTTCATCATTTTGTTTTGACATCTTTAAAGCTAAAACCCATTGTCTCAAATTTTAAGCCTGGAGCAAATGAACTTAAAACTCAAACTTCTCTGCAAACCTAGTTAGTAAAGATTAGATAAGCAATTAACATTATTAAAAATTCATTCATGTCAATTAAAAATTTCATAGCCTACTTAAAGTTTTTATTGCTTTTAGAAAAATAAGAACTGATGCAAAAACTGAGGGACGAATTACGTGAATACATTTGACTTCTATTCTATACTGTCATAAAAACTGGCAGAACTATGACTAAAACTTGAAGGAAATTAAATTTTTAAAGCGCATAAAGCGATAATCATACAAGAAATTGGATTAGTTTCTGCGAATTCAGGAAGGGAAAAAAATGAAATAATAAAAAAAATCGGTCAAAAAGTGTTGTTTGCAGCATTATTTGAAACGTTCTTAAACGGCTTCGGAAATTTAATTTATTTCCTAATTGCTACCGAATTTCTCAGTTATTTTCACTACACGTAGCGCATTACGCGAGAAAAAAAATACATCAGCTAAGAAAATAATCCAATATTTACTTGCTAGAATATCTTGTGGAACTATTCAGTGGTTCCGTAAGAAAAATAAGTATGTTTTGATGAAGAAACAGCAAGATAATGGATTATTTAAGAAAAAGAATAGTGTACAAGACTATAGAGTAACAGAAAGTTCTAGTACATGATATTTAAGAGATAATGTGATTTGTTTTTCTAACGCTGTGATAAAAATTCAGATAGTTTTATGTATTGTTTGCAACTATCATATTCGGTCAACAATACAAAATAAAAAGTTTATTGATAGCAGAAAGTGATCAACTACAAGAATGTAGAAGCCAACTCGATTTTGTTTTATTGAGTACTAGGAGAAGGGGTATCGACGAACGAACCTCCATGTACAAATTATAAAACTGTTCATATTCATTTCTCAAATTGTAAAACTGTTTATATTCATCCCTCAAATTCTAAAACTGTTTATATTCATTGCTCAAATTGCAATACTATTCATATTCATTGCTGAAATGGTAAAACTGTTCATATTCATTTCTCAAGTAGTAAAACTGTCTATATTCATTCCTCAAATTGTAAAACTGTTTATATTTATTCCTCAAATTGTAAAACTGTTTATATTCATTCCTCAAATTGTAAAACTGTAATTGTACACGTATTATATAGTTCCATTTGTTTGTTCTTTTTTCGCAAAATTTGTTCTTGGCGCTCCTCTCCAGTTAAATTCATCACTGAGATCACATTGTCCAACACTTGATTGAAAGATTTTGGTAAGCCTGCAGCTTTTGCAGCTTCCTGGAAAGGAAAGTTTTTAGTTCCTTTGATTGTTAATAAGTCTTCGTATTAAGCAACGCCTTTCTTCTCACGGAACGATTCCTACCCAAGCAATCGGTGTGATATTTTTCTGCATAAGCTTGCAATAATGTATTATCGCAACCGTATCGATGACATGAAATGAAACGAAGCACATGGTCACCAGCGTCTACGACACATGGGAAACTAGGGTTGCTAAGTTGGCGAGTTATCTGGATTGTTGGCATTGTTGCGATAGTACATAATAAATTTATTACAGCATTAAGAAATATTTTTTAATGAGTGATGAAAATATTTTTTATGTTACGAATATCGATTAATTGAATTAAAATGTATAATCGAAATTTCTTAGGTAGTTTTGTTTTTAATTCTGTTTAATTCTATTCGGAATCTTTCACCAGGAATGATAAATATAAAATGATATATGAAAAGTGGGGTAAATGATAGTTTACTGTATGAGTGTGTAACTATGTATGAATTTACGTTTAACATATCTAGTCACGATTACACCATGAAGATTATTTTAGAAGAATTTATTCAAAAAGGAAAATAAATTCAAAAATAAATAAGCTACTTATATTAAAATTGTTCAAATGTTTTGCTACAATTATGTTTTCTCTTACAAAAAAATTTCATAATATTAAATGTATTTATCTTAATAATTACTTAAGATCCGGAAGTATTTTCCTACATTGTTATAGTTATTTTGAATTCATCGGCTAGTAGTGAAGCTTCTAGCTTATCGAAATGTATATGCTGGTATGTATCAGTTATTAATGACTGGCCATGGCCACTTTGTATGTATCCCAGTGCTTCTGAAATTGTGCAGCGCGCCCCCTAAGGGGGCGGGATAACCCTATGAGGGGGTTGCGAGCATATTGAAAAGTCGAAAACAAAATAATTCTTAAAAAAATTATTTATTTACTGAAAGTAAACAAAATACATTCTTACTAATGAAAAATAAAATACACACATTTACACTAATATAAAATACTTATAAATAAATCAGTATTGCGCATTTTGTATTTTATAATTAATTTATAACAATACTAAGTTAAGAAAACAATTTTTAATATGGCTTGTGATATATAAAATTATATGCAAAAATTAACGCTTATCTTGATAATTTGTACGGTTAATTAATCCCTTAACTACTAATTAAAATTACGCAGTTCGCACCCCAATACCACTGTTTTCTAAGTAGGTGAGCGTATGAGATGTATAGGGGTAGGGATAGAAAAGGAATAAATTAGCAAATCCATTGAAATAAGTAAAGCCTTTGCAAATTCCATCAAGGTCAATTTATTGAATGCTAAAGCCTTTGGAAAATTTTTTATGGATAACAGTTCACAGAAAAGATCGTAGTTCGGAAAGACGTATATATACGTCCGAGGCAACTATTGCACTGGCTGAACAAAACGTTTATATACGCCGGCGACACTTAAGAGGTTAAAGTAGTGTTGCAGGTTTAGAGTCAAAGTATAATATTATTGAATTTCATGCATTATTATTGTATGTGTGGGAGGGGGGAGGATGATAATTATGATTGAATATTGGGTCGCAAATATGGAAAGTTTGAGAAGCGCTGATGTATTCTAAAACTGGGTTATGGCTGTTTAACAATTAAGTTAAATGAATTCTTTTTTTGTATTCGAAACAGTCATCAATCAGCCTTTAGAGTGTGTGCCAATGAGAAGTACAGCAATCGATAGAACAGATGCATTAGATTGATTGGACACATGTACATCAGCAGTTTTTCTTAGTATTTTCTTATGCTTCACTTTATTTTATCACACACAATGTAAGGATGGAGTTTAA